>LQRL01036565.1:0-13196 GCA_001703475.1 Hydroides elegans
CTTTGAATTTCCAAAACACGGGCATATACGAGATAGTCAATACCCCTTCGAATCGGGGGCGGTTGGGGCCTTTTCGTGTTTCACAAATACTTCCTTGTTTGACCAGATACGGAGATAAAACACGAAAAAGGTCAGAAACGATTAAACTGCGTCGGTGTGTCCGTCTGAAGATATTGCAATCTTTTTATAGGCGCAGAGAAATATCCAGTTACGTAATTATTGTGATTTATACACCGACTATACTTGTACTAAAAAAATATTCGGGCGCGAGTTTTTATCACGATGCAGGGAGCAGGGCTTTTTATAGTTAATATAATAATATAATAAAAGGTTTTATTGTCCATTTTGACAACCGTGAGGTTGAATTACATGGAATACAATTTTCATAGAAGTGTTTCAACATTTTCATGAATATTTTAATATATTAAAAATCGTTTCTTTGAAAACTTCGTTCTTCGTTCCTGGAAAGTTTGGAGGCCTGACTTTCTTAGTGATGAAGCGCTGTCTTCATCGGGATATATGATCCTAAGGGCTTGTCGTTGTACTCTATGTTTTCGCTTTCCGTTTGTGTAATGCCACTAGACCATGTTTTTGCTCCTATATTTCTCCTCAGCTTTAGCTCTTTTTAATTGAGTGAAGAAGTATAGTCTTGAGCGTGTCTTCGATATCATGTTAGTTATTTGCTCGGTCCACTTTAGGTCGGTTTGAATGATCACTCCGACAAAAGTGATGGGCGCATGGTTATTTGGGGTTTTGGAGCTGCTTATAACCATTTCATATGTTTTGTCTGTGTTTATCATCATATTATTTTTCTACGTCCATTCGACAGTTTCGTTCACTGCTAATTGTAGACTGCTGTTATGTTTTTCTTCTCTTTCTGTTATCTCGAATGTTGAGCTGTCGTCTACATATTTGTAGATAGGAAGTCTTGATTTGAGATCATCTATCATTCTGATGAATGCTTCCATTCCCATGAGGGTACCTTGTGGTATTGCTCCGTTGAGGGTTTTGAGTTCTGAGATAAGTTTTATAGTTTATCGAGACATGGTCGCCCAAGTGAAAGTTAGTACCTCTGTTGTTTCATACCCTACCAATAGTATTGCTATGTCTTGATTAGGCGATTAAAAATATATATTTCTCGATTTTCGGTTGTGCGGGTTTTGCATCGAATCTTTCGATACGTCGTTATGCACGAAACTATTTTATGTGTGCAGGTGTCGTATGTCATTCGAGATGAGGCAGAACGGAAACATCGATCTGGTGTAAACTCAGTGAAATATGATCCACATCTAAATAGACTCTATACAGCCGGTCGCGATTCCATCATTAGAATCTGGGATGTCAGAAACGCAATCAAGGTAATTATTTATTTTCATTAATTTGCCATTTTGAGCAATCAAACTGATCAACGTTGATTTGCTCATCGATATCCATTTTCCACCTTAAGTAAAGGCTACATTTATTAATTTAAAGGAAATATGTAAATAAAACAGTTTTATTTTAATCCTATGTTAGGTCTTGGTGTAAAGTATTTGTCAACCGAACACATCATAGTATGAGAAAATCACTGGAATGAATAACGTAAAATTTTTAAAAGCATTCCAGATTGTTCTTTGATGATAATTATATTATCCTCAGCCTTGTTATGATTACCATTGAAGGTGCTAACGTGTTCAATAGAATGTTTCAAAAACATAGGAGTTAGTACAGTAACCAATTAATGAATATGTTATAGGAACCATTTCTGCAGTCGATGGAACATCACACCGATTGGGTCAACGATATAGTCCTCTGCTGTGGCGGTCGCATATGTGAGTACCGGTACTCGTACTTTTCAAATCTTACAAGGTCTATGTGCAGGAGTGCCTATTTCAGTCTGTAACTGGTACCATTTACCGGCCCTGACTGTTGGATGTCCCGCAGGGGCGCACCTTAGCGGCCGCACTCGACCTTCGTTTTGGCTGAAAATGATTTGCTCAATCTCCGGACAGAGAGACTTTCTATAATTGTTATAATGTTCTATAATGCCCGTTGATTTCTCGGACTTTAGAGTGCGCGAGCGACGTTTGGGCTGCGCATGTGCTGTTTGAGATTTGTGTGCACCTCTGATGCCGCATATTATTCTGCTTTCTAAATGTTATTAAAGCAAGTGATGATTTACCACTTCGTGAATTTATTGAATTAATATCTACAATTTATATACATACCATGCTATCTTATATTGTTTTCAGTGATATCTGCCTCTAGTGACACAACCGTGAAGGTTTGGAACGCGCACAAGGGTTTCTGCATGTCCACGCTACGCACACACAAGGTCTGGCGCTGATGTATTGCTTTCTATTTTCTGGAAATGTAAACTTATTCAAGAATATTGAAGGTTTCCCCATTTTAGGACATACATGCTTAAAATTTTTACAAAGGGTACAATTTCAGTGCTTATCTTGTTTCAAGTTTTCTTTTCGCATATAGGCCCTAGGGTTTCGATCAAATTTATCATTAAAAGAATCAGATACACGTAGACAATCCATAGATTTTTCCAAAATCACTTTCAGTATATTATTTTTGTTACCATTCAAATAAACGTAAAACTCTTTTTTTTTCGCCCACTAGGATTACGTAAAGGCGCTGGCGTATGCACGGGACCGGGAGCAAGTGGCCTCTGCGGGTCTCGATCGACAGATCTTCCTGTGGGATGTCAACACCCTCACTGCCCTTACCGCATCCAATAACACAGTCACAAGTGAGTGAAATATTCTTATATTAAATACGAATGCAAAGAAGGAAGAACCCGGTATAACTTGCAATTACTAGTAGGTGTTTTATCATATTCTCGCTTTGAATCAAAGTGTATGCGATTTTGAGATACCATGGTAGCTTTATACACAAATCTCGCTAAACTATCTCCTCCTCTCTCCTCACCCACTCCGTGATAGCATCATCGCTGAGCGGCAACAAGGACTCGATCTACAGCCTGGCCATGAACCAACAGGGAACCATCATCGTCTCCGGCTCAACAGAGAAAGTGCTGCGTGTGTGGGATCCGCGCATGTGCCACAAACTCATGAAGCTCAAGGGCCACACGGATAATGTCAAGGCACTCGTCATCAATCGAGATGGCTCGCAGGTATTAAGGATGCGTACCTCACTGGAAGCATCATTCGTGGGTTTTTTTTCGGCTTATATGCTTTGTGTTTTGAGAACGATCGCGGTATTATTTTAGAATCCTTGCTGATGATATCGTTTATGCAACAACTCCTGTTCTTGATTTGCTTGTAGTAAAAGTAGAAGTATAGTAAAACATTTTTTAAATGTTATGACATGCACTGTTTTATGCAACGTTCCAAGACAAATCTAAAACATTTTTACCCCTTTCCCTTCCAACAGGTTCTCTCTGGCAGTTCGGACGGCACCATCAAATTATGGTCGATCGGCCAGCAGCGGTGCATCTCCACTTACAAGATCCACGAGGAGGGCGGGGTCTGGACGCTTCTTGTCAACGACTCATACACGCACATGTTCTCTGCTGGTCGGGATCGACGCGTTTGGCAAACCGATATTCGTAATCCGGAGTTCCGCAGTCTCGTATGCGAAGAAAAAGCACCTATCTTAAAGGTAATATTGGGCTTATATTGTGACTTGAAAAAGTGTGATTGCAAAGTAATGATCTGGATGATATTTTGGATATCATTTTAATTCAAATCGGAAATAATAAAAATCAAAGTTCATGAAAAGTTAAGTTACCGCATTGATTTTCAATCGATTGTAATTCGTCGTGTAAGAGAATATGATAGAATATTAAAGAGATCGCATCGCAATTGTATTGTTTTAAAATGGAATTACAGTGATGATTTGAATGTACATTAATGTAAGGTAAATTTTTTTTAGCATACATCCGTATTTAACACATCTTATACTGCGTTTCTGTCTACTTTTAATGTCCTCTTCGTTTAAGCTCGAGTCTCAACCTGAAACCAATTCTCTATGGGTCGCCACGACAAATTCCTCCATTAATAACTTTGTAAGTCAAATATCACATTTCATTTTTGTGTGGATGGGAATCGGTTTATTGAAGGAATTGACAATATATGTTCTATTTATTTGTTAGTTAATTATGATTTAAATAGTAGCATGTAATCAAATCAGCAAGGATTATTTTCAAATGCATAGATAGATTAAATGATATTTATATGTTGACGAATGGTGGAAAATTCTAATACTGTTTATTTAAATCGTATTATCTTTTTGCAGAAAATAAATTCAGATGGCTTTCGTTTATCTGGAGACTACGATAATGAACCTTTTGTACCTCAAAATCAATCTCCTAATTATACAATTAAAGGTAAGCATTGTAAAAATTAAAGCTGGAAAATGTTGCTACATTGTTATAAATAAAACAAAATATATAAATAGAAGAATTAAATGATTATCGGAACCTTTCATCTATATTTGTTTGTCATAAATATCTTTAAATGAGTAAGAAACAAGTAGCAAAATGACTTACACATAGCTTATATTATATCTAAAATTTTTCGACAAATTTGAGATGATTGATTTGGACCTTTTTTGATCTTTAACGATCATTGTAAAAGTAGTGCGTGTTATCAAAGAAGAATACAGCCATTGAAAAGGAATTTTGTTGTTTCAGGCGGAGCAAGTGTTCGCCAGTACCACATTTTAAATGATAAGCAGCATGTTATAACTAAAGATACTGAAAATAATGTAGCAGTCTATGATGTCCTCACGGTAAGAGAACTCATCATTTTCATACATAGACTAAAACTAGTTAATTTAGTGCTTCAGTGTTTCAATGCTATACACGATTTGATTGTTGATGAGGCGAGGCTAGAATCATTTAACAAAATTCGTTTGATAATCAAAATGCTGTCCTTTGAATTAGAAATCCCGTCTTCTAGATACAATTTTGTATCGTTTGCGCAAAATTAAGTTTACATCTATTCAAATGCTATGAAGTTTATATACACAATTCGTCACTAGACCCTTGTCTGTTTTAACTGTAGGCCACTAAGAAGGAAGATCTCGGACAGACTGACTTTGAGCAAGAGATAAAAAAGAGAAGTAACATGGTGTATGTACCCAACTGGTTTACAGTGGATCTCAAAACAGGGGTAAGGAAATGTTCTAAAACATGTCCTTAGCCATTCGTTTGCAATTAAAAAATGTGCAAAATTACATTGCATGTTTCATGTAGCATTATGAAATTATAAATATCATTCTCATAGGAATATATTAAACATTATCAGTTACATAGTCAAAAGCACCGATAAATGTCAAAAGTTAAATCAAAGAACTCCAAGGGCATAACATAATGCACAGATACAGGCTATCTTCGTCCAACTGTAGACCTATATTTAGATGATTAATGAACTTTTTTTTTATCCATAGATGCTGACAATTCACTTAGAGGAGACGGATTGCTTCGCCGCGTGGGTGGCAGCCAAAGATGTGGGTATCACCCAATGTACAGACGGCGCAGACCCCAAGAGTGAGTAGGAGGATTTTATTATTAATTTAGATATAATTTATCATCACTATTTGTCTTTAAGATTTCACAAATTCTCATTAACTAAATTAGTGTTCAACAAATAAAATGATATTTTCTTATCTGTTTCAGTCAACTTCGGTGGACTCATCCTACAGGCCCTCCTTGAACATTGGCCACGTACGCATACAGAGGAATTAATAGGTGAGACCGACGGTACAGTTTCAAGTATTTTGAAATAATACTATAAAGTAAAGTTGCGACCGGGGATGATCAAGTGCATATTTAGACATGACTGCAAAAAATATTTTAAAAAATTTCTGATACTTGTTTCAATCTTAGAAATTAAGATACTATTGATTTTTTTGCATCTTTCATCTTTCTCACAGAGGAGCCCGACCCGATGAGCGGACAGCCGCCGCACTACGAGAAGAAAAAGGGCAACGACTACTTCAGCATCCCGCACCACACCCCAGTCATCTTCTCGGAGGTAGCATTGGTTCACACTGGTTTCAGATGGTTTAAGTTGACTATAAATTGACATGTTGCATTGGTATTAAAAAGTATAATTTGTTAAAATTAAGTGTAAAAATAACCAGTCAAACAATCCGAATCGTAACTTGTTATTTATCATTTAGTATCCTCGGTGTCTCTTAAACATGCGATCACGGTATTTCCTCGCGTTCAATTGTATTGATGTTTATTAAAACCAGACCGGATCAGGACTTATTCATATTCAACCATCACTTTATGGGAAACGCAACATTTATCTCATATTCATAACATGCAATCTGCATCCCACCCAGGTTGGTGGGAAGACGCTGTTCCGCCTGCTGTGTCGAGACGCGGCCAGCGAGACCGAGCAGATGCTGCTCAATGAATACGTGCCCCAGTGGGTGTCCGACGTCACCGTTGAGGTATGTGTGTTTGAATAGGGCGTCATGTGGAATTTGGACATGTGTTTAAGGAGGTCTTGAATGCCTCATCTCTGGGGCCCAAAAGCGATCTTAAGCCTTTAAATTCAATGTAATACCAAACAAAATTTAAGGATAAGTATAGATATTGGTCAAGTTACCATTTTCATCATTTTACGTTAAGAACGATATTTAAAGATTTGAAAATAAATATTAATGATTCCTCAACATTTAACGTAGTGAGGTAGCTTTTGTTTAAGTAGTTTACTACTAGCATTAAAATGTATGAAAGACAAACTGTTTGAAATATAGAGCGTCAAAATTTTACTTGCTTAATGTCAAATTATATTTTTTTGTTTCAGAGACAAATTCCGAAATTTAACAAGATCGCGTTTTTCATACAGCCATACATCAATTCTAATTATAAATCTACTAAACAGTAAGTTAGATATACTATGGGAAGCCAATTACTATGTAAATTTGTGATAAAATGGAAGATGCAAACGTCAATCATAAAGCAAAAAAAAACAATAAATCATAACAAAGAAAAAAAAGTAAAGCATAAAAAAGCATATCGCTTGATTGAAACCTGTTTTCTTAACTATAAAAAGAAACAAAGCAGAAAGAGACAAAAAATATATAAACACAAAAAAATGCCTTTCAAATACATATACCATGATACCTATATTTCTCCCTAAACAGAGACCGTTTATCAGCGAACGACATGCTGCAAGTGCGCAAGGTGCTTGAACACATCTACGAGAAGTTCATGACGCAAGGGTCGGACAACGGCTCGCAGGCTGGGGGCGCCGGGGGGTCAACGACCGGAGGGGCAGGAGGGGGGTCTTCGTCCGCGCCCGGTAGTCACGCGGAGAAGAGCGAGACGGAGCGAGAGGAGGATTTGATGTCGATTGCAGAGGAGAAGATTGAGCTGCTCTGTAATGATAAGGTGATGAAGGGATGGGGGATTTGGTGTTATGTATCTGTTTGGAATCTATTGATTTGTGTATTGCTTGATCAAGCGAATTTGGTTAAAATATAATTGAGTGGATGGGTATTAGGTTGGCCCAGGTTCGTAATACAGTAATGCAGTGAAAACTCAATAGTAAAACGTCATTTTTTATTTGCCCTGTTGTCCTTTGATGATACAGGGTTAATCTGGGGTTCTTGTGCTTTGAATGTCTGTGGATTATGATGTGCTTATCCGCACCTTGATATGAGAATTGTATGGAGTTATGGTTTGTACTCTGTGGTTTATTTGAACGTCTTTTTTAACCCTTCATTTTTGTAACATTTATAATACATGTAGATGTATATATATTTTAGGTATTGGATCCGAACATGGATTTGCGGACCGTGAAGCACTTTATCTGGAAGCAAGGACAAACTGACTTGACTTTACAGTACCGCCCTGTCAGTAAATAGGGAAAAAGGAATTCAAATCAAACTGGTTCGAACAAAGAAGCAGATATACGCATTTAATCACACACAAGTTGAAAACTATGGTTGTATGGTGTCATGGGTCTCGAGCAAAAATTCATCTGGTATCGAGACTTTACTTGTCATTGCTGGTTAATAGTTAAAAAGACAAACGTGATTTTTAAAGAAGCGTCGGGATACATACACTATGTACACATATATTTGTGGAATGATTCGTCCATAGTTAAATCGATAATTCGGTGTACGCGATTCGAATTTTATTAAAGAGTAGCTTCAAGAGGCCATAGCAATTACGTAAGCAATTGACGTAGCATATTTATGGTTTCATTTTTTCTATATCTGTGAAAGTGCATGTAGTGCGATTAACAGAAGTTCAGATTTATCCTAAAATATGTTGAAAAACGTAAAATGAAATGTTAAATTAATAAACAAATAAGCCTTTACACACGGTTTAATACAAGTGAAAGTCATTGTCAGTGATATATTTCGTAATGTGTTAATTGTACATAGAGTTCGTGAATGAATAGATAACAAATTTGTTTTAATGAAAACATTACCAATGAATTCGTGATTTGTTGTTAATATTCTAGTCTTATAGTCTGTAGATTTCTTGGGATTCATGAAAAATGCCTCAACAATCAGTCTCACTGTTTTACATTTAAATACAAAGAGAGCGTCGATCGTGAAGAATATATATGAATTTTGGGTTTGTTGACTTAGTCATGTTGTGAACAATCAACTAGGTGTGTAAATATTTAAAGTCTAATGCATGAATTGTTTAACGAGTTTATGAGTTTATTTTAAATGAGTGTGTCGAATACATCCGTTGATCGGACTAAAAGCTATGTATATTTATAGATCTGTTGAAAAAAAAACACAATGTTGATATGATCATTTTAAAGCGTCCGCACCTAAGTGAGACGTTCAAAAATATGCATATACATGTATTACCAAAATAAAGTGAAAACATATTGTATAGTGCTAAACATCATAACATGTATGGTGATGTTGAGGTTATGGCCATATTCTACCCAAAGATATCCAAGAGAATTCATCTGGACTCTTGAATCATGCGATGTTTCTCATATTGTTTGTGATACTTTATATAATTAAATGGTCGTATATTAAAGTAGTTTCAGCACATATCTTGGATAATTGAATGCATTGTTTTAATAAAAATAAAATATTAAGTATTTTAACGGGTTTATTATTTTCATCAGGTTGTTGTTAACGGTTAGTTTGATAGAAACTAGACTAGAATGTACAAATTTAAGACAAGTATGAGAAATCGTTCCGTACATATACATCGATTCATGCAAGGTATACGTGCGAGAACGACGACTTAAAAATATAAGTGTTTTATCCGTGTTAAATATATTTAATACTGTTGACATATATATACAAAGATTGATTCTTATTTACACACTGTTTTGATTCAATGAAAAGTCTTTAAAGTAAAAATGCATAATGAAATAAGGTAAATCATCCAAGTATAAGAACTTACCATGATTACTCAAAACATATTTTACATGATACATATATTTATATGTAATGTTATAAAATTTGTTTATATGTATATCCCTCATAAGAGGTATTTGAAATTTAATGAAAAATACAGTAACAGTAAAACAATTTGCCACAATCTCAAATGACTAGTGTGAGCTACAGTTTTAAGTTTAATATAAATGTATTTACATATCACAGAAATTGTCTATCAGTTAAAAACACCCTATTTCAAATCTTCGTATTAGGTGTGTCTTGCTGTTATTCAAGTTTATACATGACCTAATCTTGATTAATCTTCCATGGTTTCAAATTGACAATTTCAAGCAAAAATAGAACAAATTAAGAACGTGAAGTTGTAAAACGCCCTAAGGTCGGATCAAAATTCATAATCCCCGAGCACATCAACCTTATTTAAATGAAACCATATACAAATATTAAATCATCTAACGCCCTTGTACAATGTGCTTCCATAATGCTTGGTATAAATGTTCTTTTGAATAATAAAGAAACTATGTATAAAACAGAGGGGTCAAATCTCTGTAGAATGATTTGCGACGGTAATATGTTTCTTCCGTTGGTTGCACATATTTCTTCATTCTGTCCATACGAATTGCTTGCGTAGTTGAGAAAAGTTATTCCTTGAAATCTTGCAATTTAATTACCCATGGCAACAGTTGTATTTGTAATATACACAGTTTTTGAAGAAATGCACTCTGATTTGAGGTGGCTGATGACTCTGCTATGAGTTGTTTCCCAGCTTTATTTGTATAAAGTCTTCAAAATCCTGCACGATAAAAGAAACGCAGAATTATAAAAATGCAAAGAGTTACGAGTTGCGATAAAACTATATATTTAGTTACTTATTATGATTGTCTTTTAAAATAATGATATTTTAGGCATGATCAAAGAGTATCGGAAATTTCACATTTTCGTTAGCAGGGGGAGGGGGTACGAGGTAAGACAAATACATAGGCAGATTATTTGAGTTGAGTTATTTATAATACTTCGAAGTTGAAATTTGTTTTTTTAAAGGTCATGCGCTCAGAATGTCAATGACCATAAACGGTAAAAAATATTCAGTACTTACATTGATATGCGCTAGCGCCGAATCACTGATGGAATCCGTCTTTGGTCGGTCCAACGGAGTCTCAGGCGATTTACACAAGCACACATAGCACCACTGTCCTTTTTGTTCGTGCGTGTGCTTCTTACTCCTACTACTCCTATTGTTATTATTGTTCCTGCATACCATATCCTTCATCGGCGTATCCAATGGCGATTCGTCGAAACTCTCTCCGCTCGATAACGTGAACATCGCTGGTTTTCCCTTCCGCCGTCGAAAGAAATCGGGCGAGCTCGCACTTTGATCCGTTTCGGCACTGTTTGGTTCACTGGCATCGCGCGAGAACAACCGATTGAAACCAGTAGGAGGCGATAAGGAATTTTCCGCTGTATTGTTATGCTGTTCCTCTTCATGAATAACGTCAGTCATCGTTTGACCGGACGACCACGTTTTATTCATGAGTCCCGTCGCCGAATACGATTTGCGCATGTCCGGTGTCCAACTATGCCTGTGATTCGTTTCACTGACCGCCTTAATGCGCTCGCGTTGTTTGCGACTCAAATTGTCCGTTCTTAGCTTCAAATCGGCCGAGCTGAAACTGAAGTTGCCCGGGAGACCAGCGCCGCTTCTGCGACTGCGCACACTGCGAAGGGAACCAGTGGGAGAGGCACTGGCGGGTTTTGTATTGGGCGAGGTGTGCGGGGTGTGGTGGTGTTCGAGCGAGGAGGTGCTGTGCGAAGTGCGGATTTGCTGTTTCTTCTCCTCGAGGTGCATTTCGATGCCCGAAAGACGCGAGCTCATTTCTTGTACCTGGGGATGAATATGTTCAAAGATGCTATATATTGGTGAATTTGTCAAGTGGTTCTCGAAGTTGTAATATTGGCTTACAGTGTAAAATGTTGCATATATGACTTTTCAAATGTTATTGGTCCAACTCAACAAACGCGAAAATAGACCTTTAACTTAACTTATTCACCATATTAATCCCTCGTTTTGACAAGAGAGCATGTTGGTCAAAAAGTATTTATCAAATAGACTTTTAGCTCTATAATTTCTTATTTTCGAAATTACCTTAAGGTTGAGCGCCTCTTCCTCGGGCGTGACCGCCTTGTTCTCTGCGCTCTTGTTCGACTTGTGAAAGGACAGCAATCGGAATTTCTTGGGTTTCGGTTGAGTTGCTTTGCGCTGATTGTCGAGATGCTTCTGAACGTAATCGAGCTGTAACATAAAATATATCAACCATAAAGTCTAAATCAGGGTTCAATGACGAGGGCACTTACTCAGAGCTAATGACCTTTAATTGATATGAAGCGCTGACCTTCATATTATAACCATAACATGAACAAATACTTTTGACTCCGAAATACCGACTCAAAAATCAACTTCAAGACCAAAAACCGTATTCATTTTGATTCGTCTTTGACATCGATCCCATTCCGACCTTGACCTTAATCCATAAATCACTGACCTTGAACTGCATGGAGATCTTGCGCTGCATGAGGTGCGTCATGTCCTTGTAGTTTTGCTCGTCGTCCACCATGATGAAGTCGTCGCTACGGGCCTCCGTTCCCTCCGAGCCAAGGTCCGTGTCTATAGAGCTGCACTCTTGGCGTTTCGCTTGACGCTCCTAAAATAGCAAATGGATGATGTTTGGGGATTATTGTGAGTATTCAAAAAATCAAGAGTTTAGAAAACCGTGTATATTTCTATAATCTGTATTCGATTTTGCATGGTTGCATTTCTTAAAAAGTATTTTATTTTCACTCTATACTTGATTGTTGATTCTGTAGAGCTCGCGGCGACCCATATAGATGTATAAAAACCTTGCTCTTCATATTGTGCATTTGTTTGTTGTAGTTGTAGTCAAGCGAGGTTAATTAAGTGTTTCATTTGACAAGGGTTTGTTAAACGATTCTGAATTCTTATATCCACTCAAAAATTGTTTGAACAGCGACAAACTGTTTAATCTTCTCAAACAGACCATTACATGAACCACCACTCAAGAGGACTTATTTTAGCATTTTCTTTGCGTAGTTTAAACTCAAAATACCTTTACAAAACTTCAAACCTGTATAATTAGTTCGAGCTATTTATATCACAGTTTGCTGTTCTATTGTCGTTGAAAAATATAACAATATATAACCGATATAGTAAAAACGATGTGTCAACTTTATTTCACGTCTGCAATAGAAATTGAAATCTACATAACATTGATACCTTCAACATGTTTTATCAACGTTTAATCGACAGTACATTGACTCACCTGTAGACCTTGTTGAGCCAGGTCGCGAAGACGGAGCAGCTCCTGAAGTAACGTTTTGCGACAGGTTTCAGTATCGGCAATTTCTACGGAAACGTCGGACGAGCTCACTGAGTCGCTATCTGTAAAAATGTAATGATGTCATAAATATGAAGATAATAATCACTGGCATATTTTATATTGATATGCGTTGTTTAGAAATTGTATAAGTCAAGAAAAACCTTCAACTTGTGAATCTGCGCTGAAAGCTGACGTTTCTGTGACAAAAAAAACGTACTTTTATTGTATGAGTTCAGTAGAGGGAAACTCCAGGATTTAATCCAGCCCATTTTTTTATCCTATCATCGTATGTTTTTATTTAATTTTAGAACATGTATGCATTGATTATGTGTTATTCTCGATGTGTGTTGAGGAGGTGACTGTTCACATGTCCGAAGGTCCGGATGTCCGAAGGTCCGGATGTCCGAAGGTCCGGATGTCCGAAGGTCCGGATGTCCGAAGGTCCGGATGTCC
>LQRL01036631.1:9805-35626 GCA_001703475.1 Hydroides elegans
GGTTATCAATAGACAATTATCATATAAATTAAAATTTCTAATAAAAAAAGCAAAACAACAAAATAAACACTATCAGATATAGGTTTCATAGAAAATAAATAGCTCATTTGTATTTTATGGCTTTTTCACCTGTAGTTCGATCACATGTTCGTTGATCTGCGTCATTCAAAGTAAATCCGGAATGACAACCACATTCAAAACCTCCATCAGTATCAGTGCATGTCTGCTCACATTGACTTGTTCCTTCTGTACATTCGTCTATATCTATGGATAGAGGTCAATAAATGATAAGCATACTATTTTCTCTTATTTTAAACATAAGGTCTATAAATGATTTCACATATCCTTGAAATTAAGAAAACCCCATTACAATTATGTAAAGAAGTGTCGGAGCACACGCCAAAATTTCCGCAACAGCCCGGTATTTATTGCAACCTTGAACCTCGTGATTGAGAAGCTTTCACTATTTTAATAAGTAACGGCTTCACCTTAAAGGCATTATATAATAACATTTTGTGCGTGTCTTAGAAGAACATTTAAAGCCAAACAATCGACACTGCATGATTGTTATTACCATATGGGTGAATCATGTAAGAATTTGAAATTTCAAAAAAAAAAAAAAAGGTTGATACATTGCAAAACTATTACGTACTCATGGCATTTAGTAATATTCAAATATAGTTTGTGTTTGAATTTTTTGCTAAAACGTGTTGTTTTTGAAGACAAATAACACATATAACACAATATGCAATTAAATTCACATAGAATATTTTAGTACCCTTTGTCATTCATTGAAGGGCATGATATTGAAAAAAATACTAATACAATTAACTTGCTAGTACACTTGTACTTACTGTCACACGCGAGTCCAGTGTCGCTTAATCTATAGCCCGATGCGCATACACATATGAAACTTCCGATTGTGTTGCTACATGTTGCCGAACTGAGACATGTTCCAAGGGTTGCACATTCATTGGTATCTAAAATAAAAAGAATTTATGTGTTTAACATTGTATCGTGTTCGTTGTTGTAACCAATGGTGTTGCTACATATAACCGCGCTCTTAAAGTATCAATCAGTCAGACACTCATTCGTATCTAAAAGATGGCAAATTTTAGTATTTTCTAGCATTGTATTTTTTATCGCATTGCATCGTGTGTTTATCAAGTAGTTAAACGATATCTACATGATCGATATAATTAAGTATTTGCGTCCATAGGCATATTCACGACATGTATGTTTAAATAGGCTATAGAATGTTTAAAAAATAGCTAAAGTGGTCAAATATGATTTCTTTATAACTGTAAGTATTGACGCAAATTATGGATTATCAATACATACGAATAATTGGTATGATCGATTTTCGAATATTATCAATATATAAATGTAACATTGTTCTTTTGAAATATATCGATTATGGTTTAAAATTCATCAAAAGGCTTAACATTTAGACAAAATGTATGTTAAATGTAACTCAAGCAGCATATTTGTAATCATATCCATGACAAATGGTACAATGCAACGCTCTGTTTAAATTTGTTATGTTTCGTGCTATTTTTTTTTGATTTCGCATATTTTCCTTTTATTTCACACATGCTTTTTACATTTCTTCCAAACAACTTTATTACAAACATAACATTACGTCTTAGTGAGATTTTATAGCTTAAAATTCAATTCAATGTAAGTGATTATAATACCTACCCTGACAGTTACTATCACTATTACCAGCATCCACCTTTTCATATCCGTCTTCGCAAGGCCCACAAGCAAAAGCTCTATCCGTATTAGTTGCTTCTTGATCCATGCACTCGGAATGTTCACATGGATTGTCTTGGCAAGCGTCGAAATCTTCAGAGCAGTCATTTCCTACATAGTATATGGTAAAAATATTTCATGTTGAGTATGAATGCATTTTATAAATAACATTATATCTACGAAATGCTCAAAATAATATATTATAATCAGTTCGAATACATGTTGAATGACTATTTTCTTATTTGCTAAGGTAAAACTAATTAAACAATTATGCAGAGTGATGATGATAGAAAAGTTTTATTGAATTAACAGTAACGTAACAATTCACCATCATTCATTTTTTACATATCTTTATAATATGTGCAAGAGTTTATCTTATGAATCAATGATTTTATATCTGTTTAACCAACTTCCATAATAATAAACATAAAAAATCTACAAATATATTCATTATGTTGATAAATGTTTCAAATTGATAATATCATACCTGTATAACCAACTTCACAAGTACATTCCACAAGAGCAAACGAAGCCTCAGGGTCTTGATCAGGTTGCAACACATCGAAATCAGTGCAATCGCCTCCATTCAAGCAATAGCAGTATCTAATTTTCACGGTTACTGTTGGTGATGTGCCACCGACATTGTCCTCGGCCGTAAACCTAGAAGTGAATGAATTGTATTTATATAATATATACTATGAGACATATATAACATACATATATAAAATATTATATGAAAGCAGTAATATTAAACTTTATATATTATTCACATTATTTATATTAAATATAAAGGAAGTAATAATATTACACTTAATATATTGTCACAAAATAAAAAAAGTCGTGTATTTGATTGAAGTGATAACAAAGTGCAACGTGATGGACGGTGCTACGTTGGCTTAGCATGCTTTGCTAAAATGTTTTGCAGTGTTTCATGACGGATGACAAATGGTATTAAAGGAACATTATTGCCATATCAATTTGAAATCAGACACAGTAAAAGCATGCAAGTGAATATGTTATAAAAGGAACAAACGATATGAAATCATGTCATGTTTATTCACAAGATTTATAATTTCACTATACATTTAAAGATCATGATAAAAAGATCACAATTACAACCTTGCAATAAAAAAATGATTAGAAACTATGCTACAATTAGCATTGATTGCTCCATAGTTAAATGCATGAAACATATTTTATAATACAAAACAGCGTTGTTTTATCATAGACATGTAATTAAAGGAGACGAATAGACATACGCCAATGATGGTGCTGGACCACTTGATGGAACGTAGTCCGGAGTCCAGCTAAATACATTTGATGCAGCGTTGTAAGTATCGGTGCCAAATCCACTTAAGTCAGAATATGAGATTGTCACCGTCTGGCCAGCTAAAACATAAAACGTTGTATACGATAAAACACACGATGGAACAGCATTTGAAATAATACTATAATACACCGGATTTCAATTTGAACGTTATCAACAAATTTAGGCAAACTTAACGTTTAGCGAACCTGGCATTAGCATATTTGCCCTCTACGAATAGATAACAACTTCAGTCTTAATTTATCTGAATCCTCTAATATAACAATTATTTCCAAATTCACCATCAGTATTGTTTGGTGTAATCTTGTATTTATATCTTTTTTTGTATTACTTTCATCATTTTATAATTATTATTTATATCAAAACTTACCATCTGCATCTGTTGCCGTAACTGTGATTGTGACAGACTCTTCAAATGTTACATCAATTGTTGATGGCGCCGTTACAACAGGAATTCTATTGTCTGAAAGAAAATATATGTGAACCATTAAAATTGATATCAATAATTAATCAAGAAAAAGTCTTAAGAAATGATCATCGATATGAAATCGACTGTTTAATGTGCTGCATCATACACATTTGATACTTATTTGCTATCATTTTCGAATTTAAAAATGGAAAAAATACATCACTGTATGTCTACAGTTAATTTTCACTATGTTACAAATCTAGATTATATATCAAATGAATATATAGTTGTACCAAATGCTGCATTTCCATCGTTAGAATTTTGAACAGCATTTTGAGATATAGCCGCAGCAGTGGAATCTCCTGCAAATTTAATAATTTAATTTAATTTATTTAATTGTATACGCTTCACGCAATCAATAGATAGAATATTTCTTAGATGAAGCAAATAGAAGATGCATGAATATATACTTTTATTCATATATAATTTTACGAAAAATGTTACCTAAAACTTATATTCAGTATTAATAAAAACAGATAACACAACTAAAATGCGGCAAATATATATTGACATTGATAAAAATGTTTATAAGTAATAGCAGTCACATAAGAATACACCATTTTTTAATCTAAATGTATAAGATGTATCGATGGAAACATACGCAATAATAGCCAATCAAACAAACAGGGCTCGTTCAATTGTCCATCAACAACGCAATCCGCCTTAGCTTGCTCGAATTCTGCCGAATCTGGCTCGTTTGCAAATAGATCTTCATAATACACTGGCTGATAAGCAGGATTGTCATTGAATGTCTGGTAGGACTCATCAGTTCCATAGAATAGCTTCAATAGGTTATCGCCGTCATCAAGCAGTTTCCCTGAGAAACGTAACGAAACGATTAAGCAAGTAGATTAACGAAATAAAACCTATACATACATTACACAAACCATTCTTATGCATCGGAAATGGGATATCTTTAATTTATTTCATAGAAAGATATGTTCTCTGTTTGAAGCTCTGTGGGGATATTTCATTTATGCTTTGTCAAATTAGATTGGTTTGTACGTTTAATTAAAGCATTGATTATATGGTATGAAACAAGCTAACAATCGATCATCTTAACGTACATAATGTTAAATATGTTGACTATAAGCTGACATGTAATAAAGTCAACAATTGTTATGCATATATTAAGCCAAAATGTCATGAATCCTATCCATAATCAAATAAGTCACTGTTATTATTTAATATTATGTTGATTGTAATGTGACATAATAATCTTCCCAACTTACATGTTAGACCAAAGTTGTTGTAAATATCCTGATCGGAAGCAACAGATGCGTCCAATGGTGTAGAGCTGTCTTTTGGCATCAGATCATCAGCCATGTCTTGGTTGAAGTTACCTTAACAATTCAAATGTTTGAAGCATTCGTCAATTGATTTAGTTTCTAATGTGCATATTGATGTATTCATATCTTTTTTTTTTGCTGAATGAAAGAAGTTGAATACAAAAGTATGGTGCTGCATCTTTTACATGAAAGAACATTTAAATTTTCTTATAATATTAACGTTACCAGCATCAATAAATAAATGGCAAGTTTATGTTCCGATATTATCATCCTAACGTTAGCGATAATATAAAAAACTGGTTAAAAAACCGGTTATAAAAGAATGATGTCAAACCATATCTAACAAAATCAAACTAAGTATGTCAATGACATTTAAACTAATTTATGCATTAAAATAATATAAAAGTGGTTCATTACCATCTTTCCTAATTTCTATAAATAATAACAAGAACATTTACCAAGTAATCCAAACATTGTATCTTTATAATCCGACTCCGTCACTGTCAATTTATGTGATAATTGCCGAGACTGTATTGTTACCTCAAATGTTGGTCCTAAACGAAAATAATGCAAAGGATTCAAATAATTAAATTATTTGCTGGTATCACTTCTTGATTTAGACACATTTAAGGAGTGTCAGTTAAACTTCTGCTCATTAAAAAATATATCTTCAATATTAATATTGAAACACAGTTCAATTTATTAAAACATGGTGACTATACGCATTCATGATTACATTATATTAGCTTAATAGTTACCTCGTGGATAATTCAAAGCAATCGTGTTAGCACTTTGTTTTGTAATCGACACTCCTGAAACGACTGCTGTGGAAGGCACTGTTTCATTGATTGAAGCAGTAGTAAACCAGGCGCTGTACTCAAAGTCGGAATTACCCGATACTCGTATATTCAGTGCTGCAAACATGTAATGAAAAAGATATAAAGACATGTTGATAAGCATAAACAAACATTCATTTGACAATGTCTTTGCTAATTCAATATTAGAAGTGTTTAATAATAATATTTCTATACTACCTAAATAACAATTATTGGAAAAATACTGATTTATCTTTGTTTGAACATCTCAAAAGCTACCAAATCAGCAAAGCGCTATAAGGTCACTAGTATAAAGCACTTATTTTCACACCATAACAAAACAATGATATCTTAATATCGAATCTGAAACAACCTTCATTAATCTATATAGAATTCTCATTAATATCTTAGAGCCCAATAATTTGCCTGTTCCACACAACCATTTCAGACACAGATTCATAAGTCTATTGATCAATAACTATGCATCATTATCAACCATACAAAACATATCACATACCCTGTCGATCAGAATCCATTCCTATAAACAAGGTTGGCGACTCCGACACCGCTATGGCATATGCTCCAAATACCGTAGCTCTCAAGCTTTCTCCCGCGTCGTTCTCAGCTTGGAGTGTTCGTACATGGATCTCCATTTTGCGTGTCGCGTCTTGGGTTGGATCAAGCATTCCGTTGTCCGTGAAGGTTGCGCCGGTTTTGGTGGTGCCGCATAGTATGAATTCGCCTGGAACCATTGTAATAGAATACTTTCACTATTAAATCACGTAAAACACTAATACTTATTGAAAAGTAATAACACTTTTTTATTGCAAATATAGGTCTTCCTGTACTTATGTAACAATGAAGACTAAATATTAGAAAGTGAAACATATTTGTATGTTTACATGTAAGTAATATGTAAATTACGTGTAAATGGTGGCATTTGAACTACCATGCGACGCTTTTTACCAGTTTGACGCATAAATTTTGAATCCTTAAGAAAAAAATCCATAATATCACATAGAAATGTGTATATACGAAATAAACTGAAATATATATTTACATACCTAGACCGTTGAAAGTATAAACGAGTTCATCGAGGGTCAGGAAATGAGGATCACCAAAAGTCCAACCTTTAATGATAAAAAAGTTTATGATTTTAATAGATAAAACATATAAACTGACACAGATAAAGTACTATTATTCCATACTGCGTTTGGTTTATTGCACACCAAATTATGTTTGTGAATATTTATGAATTAAACTGCCTATTTGAATGAATGTCATTAATCCATTAATATCCATTTGTTTTTTATTCAAACCCGTATATAAATTCTAATTGAATTTTAATTGAATCTAACATACACAACGATAATTCTATACTCACCTATCCATGGACGAATGAAACTGCATGAGTTTTCAGGTGTCCTCAGTTCAAAGTATAGACTACAACGCACCGATCCGTCACTGCAGCAATAGTCATAATACGGGGCGTCGTAGGCAAGATATTGTTCTGTAAAATAAAATTAAAATTAAAACTAGGTATCATTTTAGACAAATAACTATATTTGCTTATCGTAATTGATGCATAAATAAACTTCTAAGGTTATGTTAAAGGAGCGTCGTAGGCAAGGTATTGCTCTGAAATAAATAAAATATGTATTGAAATGAGAGCAGTTTGTTTTTATCTTGATTAATGCATAAGTGAACCTAAATAATCATAATAAATGGCAAACCAGGCAAGCTATTGGACATTTTCTGTCATATGTTTCTTAAATCTTGTGTAAGTTCAATAAGTAATAAAAATCCCAAATAATTCTAAGTAATCATGCGATATAGTTATGATTATTGGGCCCATTACAAATATATATGAGTCACTAACCTTGTTGAAAAATTGGATGGTAAACAAGAAGGCTTCCTTGTTGTCGATCAAACAGAATCAGACTAAAGAAACGCGTTTCGTAGCAGCAAACCTGTTTTGGTATATTATATTCAAATTGCTATATATCTGATAGGATTACGGATATCTTTAAAATTGGTAGAATAATAATTCAAAATCATTTGATATAATGACTTTCTGTTTATGATAAAAAAATGCTCAATTATATTGAAAAGCTAAATTGTTAATTGCTAGCATATGACATAGCATTATAAAATGTAATCACTTTCAAAATTTGCACATAATATAAAGGATTAAATTTACTTTTACTATGTAAACTGTCTGAATTATTGTGAGAATCTATTATAAACGCATACATACCCTAGTCCCAAAGAAGAAACTCTGGCTAACAAAGCAAATTGATTGTCTTTCATTTGAGATGTCGCCTGAGTACATCCATTGGGCTTGTACCTTGAAATATGAACAAAATGGATTTAAGATGTTTTCCTGAAGCATTTACATGTTTAACGAATGCGATTAAGCAATTGTCTACTAATTTTCACCTAAACATTGTTTTAACGGATATATTAACTGTGAAACAATTTTACAACCAATAAATGACTATTACATGCAGTGAAAATAATTATTTAAAAACAATCCTTTCTGGTATAGATATATTTAAATCTTTGAAAAAGGCAAAACGTACAAAGGCCATAAGGTTCAGGTTGCATGGGCAGTCTGGAATGAAACCCAAATCAGTGCCATGTTGGAAATATTGGTCTGGTCCTGATACAGCAAAGTCGAAGGCCTGAAGAATGTTCGACCATTCAGTATCTGGCGCTCGGTATCTGAATGTTGGAAACAAAACCTCAATATATTTAGCGTTTTTTATGTTAAATTCAATATATTTTGCATTTTATACATTCATATACTATATTATCAATATATGGATAAAATACAATAAAGAGTTGAGGTAAGGAAATGCAGCAAAAAATGACAAATCTATCGATTTATAATGATATAAATGTCGAGTTATGGAAAACAAACCAAACCTGTTCTAATATAGGAACATTCTAAACATCACTTTCAATTGATAAGGACATACCATCTAATATAAATGATATTTTTTAACTTAGCAAATTAAAAAAAACTAGATTTATCTCCAACATGTTATAATTTATGACGTCATAAGCAAGTCTTGACGAAATCAAATTATTGACTTTAGATTATCTTACCTCTCTGCCTCATACCACGATTCGCATTGCATATCATTTGTCGGTTCGGCCATTTCTGATGTCACCTCAAAAACATATATACCCGTAGTGCCACTCTCTATAAGTTGAAATAGCATGAATGTATAACATAAACATACTACAGATATACATATATCGGTATTATATATCAGGCTGTGGTAAGAGTGGAATTTCAAAATCACAAATTTACTAATCATGTCCTTTAAATATGACGATATTTTGTGGGAAAATATACATTGAAAGACAAATATTCGGATTCACTTATGCATTGCGGAACGGAATGATAAGGTTAACCTTCAATGATTTAGATATTAATAAACATACAATGCGTAAACTTGTTAACAGAAAAAAATGAATTGGTAAATGTGATATAAAAACCTTATTTATCTGTGAACAAATCCATCTTTCTATTACCATATGATATACTAAAGACAAAAATGTGACATAAATTACCTGACATATCTGCAAACATATTCAGCCGATCCACTTGGAAGGCCTGTGGCATGCCGGCATTGGACGATGAAGGGAAACTCGAATAGAAATGTGAGAATTGAGTAACGGTGCCATCGGACGCTCTGATGACATGACCTGAAATGATGATTTATTGTATTACATGATGGTGCGATATTGCGCTAATATATCATGTGTCACTATGCTTGTTACAAAGCGACAAAACTATGTCTCTATATGTATTAAGTACTCTTTTTTTCAATAGAAATGCCACAATGTGAAATATCGATGCATTATATTGCTTTTTATTAATACGTTAGTTATCATTTCATAAACAATCATGTAAAAATTATAATACAATACTACCACGAATATCAATGTATCCATGTCCAATATGTACATAAGTATATTAGACACATAACGCATTGCTTTAAAAAAATTAAATGATTCTTGAAGGAGAAAATATAATTATTTTAACCATGTGTATATTCAAATTTATGCACGAACTTCGTTGAAGCATTGCTATACATAAAATATCAGCTATTTGAGGTCCTGAGTAATTTCACACAAAGCTCCTACCTTGTACTTTAGTACCACGAAACCCTTAAATTATTGATAATAAATAATTTACCTATGTTACACTCCCTGATAAGGCCAGATGTTCGCCATCGTGTACTTTCATATAGGTATACAAAAGCGGTTCTGCGCAGAATTGGATTGGCAACAATTAGGATTTGGAAAACATTTGCCTGAAATAGAAAAATAATGTCATTGAAATACAACAAATGAATCTTTGAACTACTTTGCATATGTGTTTTGTTTTCAATTCACCATTTCATGAAGAAATATATTTCCTTCATAGATATTCAAACAATATCTAGGACAATTAATAAATTATTAATCAAAATCTGATGGAGCTGCCGTAATATCTGACGCATATATAAAGTTACTGTCTTGAATTTAACAAATGATAAGGCGATAACATGCACGATGCCTGACTTCCAGTCATATCACTCACATCGATTCTTGAGCATAGCCTTAAAACGCAACATTCGACTATTCTAATTGCACATTCGAATTATTAAACCTAATTATAATGAAAATGACTGCAAAATCGTCTGTATTGATATTTAATCAACATATATTGTCTTACCCCATCCAGATCTGCATCATAGCCAACTACAGGAAGCATATTGAAAAACGAATTCACGACGACCACTGTTGGTGTAAATGACGACTGCCCTGTTTCTTCAAGTTTAGCCTGAGCGAAATCAAGGACGGCTTGGGTGCTGTAAAATAATCGCGAAATATGAGTATTTTGTTATGAATCATATTAAACACATTTCTTAAAGCTTTGCCTAAGTAACTTCGAGTTTGATGTGATTGCTAAGCACGTGTTGCTGTTTGTATATTATCTAGGGTTACCTTGTAAATTCCGGAGAAGGTTGAGATTGTAGACTGTTCAATTAACCTTTCAAATGTTGAGAAGGTTGAGGTTATTGTTAATTCTTGTTGATCAAATGCTCCGTTTACCTTTCACATGTGGGGGAAGGTTGAGTTGGTGAGGTGTTTTCTAGTAAAAGTTCAATGTTTACCTGTCATATGTAGGAGAAGTCGTCGGCTGTTGCTGGTAAATCTGATAGAAGATTTGACTCGATGTTCCATTGTTTTGCGTCCAATGTCCGGCAATGACAGCCATTGGATTGCCAGTTGTCGAGGCCACTGCATTGCTCCATGTAGTGGGAACAAGACGCGAGAAGCGAGTACCAAAGCCAATGAACCCACCAGAATTTATCTGAAAAAAAAAGATGCGTTGATAATTTTAGATAAAAAATTAATACACCTAAGCCAATTTTCGTAATTCCGTTAGAATGATTTATAGTGTTATTCCAAATAAAACACGGAAGCCATTTAAGTCAATATTCACAGCTACAAAACGCATCTTTAATATTCAAAACACCAATTCCTATGGCTTAAATTGAGTTAAATATGAAAAATACTACGTGCATATTGATCTTTAATTATACATTGATAAAAGAGTGATGATCAATTTAGATCGTTATCAGTTTTCTCGTTATCACTTTTCTCGCTAACAAGACTATTTATTCCTCTTTCAATTCAAGGACTTAGTATATCCACCTAGATGTATTTCATATTAATAGCAATGGCACTTTATGTTTGAAAATGTCTCTTATTAAAAAATGCTTTTTGAACTAAACAGCTGTATGCACTAATCCCTTAAGTTGATAATTTACATAGTATCTATTGAAGCTCTGCTCTCCAATACTGATGGATGGTATAGGTATCTGGCCAGTTGCAGAGGTACCGGACGCCTCAGGAACTAATGTCGCAAGGGTATCACCTGCATCCGCTCCGGATGGTGCCAAGCGTATGGCTTAAAGAAATGACAGAAACACAATTTGTTATTATACATAATAAAATAATGTAAGAATTGTTTTATGTAAATTATATTTTGCAAGCTGTTTTCATAATGTACGTTATTCGTTACATTTCTGATCATGGGTTATAAGAAAATAGAGGAGTATGCCAGGGTCTCATGAGGTCATGTGACCCTCCACTACGCTCGGGAAGTTGATTGGACTTCTACATCTACTTTTTCACCCTTCTCCTGAATCGTTTTGTCCAGCTGGTATCAATTCATTTCTCTCATAAGCATTATGGAAACTATAAACTTCTTTTCTCTACTTCCCAGATTTCATGAAAAGATATCATATCATACTTTACCTCTTTCACAGTTGATTCCTCCGAACCCTGCAGTACATGTGCACCTGTAGGAGTTTGTACCTGGAGAGCATGTGCCACCTTGTTGACATGGTTGGGAGGCACAAGCATCGATTGCTTAACAGCAATAACAAAAGTATATCTCTATATAAATGTGATTATTTGTGCGAACATGATTATTATATCTTGAAATAGACTTTAATTAAGGTTACGGTCACATGAAAATCAACCATAAACCCTAAAAATCGCAATTAAAAGAAAACTGCAGTCCCATTGTATCGAAATGTTATCTATGAATGTTATTTTACAGTATTATTGTAAATTTGGAAACATTTCTAAAGACAATAAATCATAACAAATAAACATTAATACTTACGAGTTTCACAGTTTGTGCCAGTATATCCAACGATGCAATTGCAGACAAATGTATCTCCCGTCACTTCACAAGTGCCACCATTGTCGCATATGACGTCAGCACAGTGATTCACAGCTTTGAATAAAAACAAACAAATATTCATTACATTTTGAGCTGTGGCTCCAAATTAAGTGGTTGATAAATGTCCATTAAACATCTGTTTGTTATAAACCTCGTGCAATCGTCACTTTACAGTGTGTCATTGCTACATATGAAGTCAGCACAGTGATTCAACGCTTCAAAAGAGCAAGAATAAAATGCTGAAACTTGGAGCTATATTCTCTTTAGTTGAGGGCTTGATCAATATTTAGTCATCATTTGTTAGTTATGAATCTCGACATTTTTTTTCACTTTGCATGTGTGCAATCGTTACGTGTGACGTCAGCACATATCCATATCTTTTATAGAACACGAATATAATGATTATATGTTTAGCTATATACTCTTTTGTTGAGCAATTGATAAATGTAAATTTATAATTTCCTCTCGAGGAATTTCTATCACTTTGCATGTGCGCCATGCCTTTTGTTTGAAAATTATATTACATTTGTTGATCAATATGTGGTCGTGCACTTAATAATTTTTTCATGTTTAATCTAAATTAAATTGGAATTTAATGATATCAAATCAACCATATTCTTACTTAAACAACGAGGCCAGACTAAGGTTAACTTGAATAAAATTTATGTTATATCTTAACGATTTACTATTGCAAATTCATTTTATTGCATTCACAGACAAATACTCTCCTCAACGCCTACTCATTTATCACTTTGATGATCACATTTTATATTTAAGTTAGCATTAAATTTAATTAATTGTATAATATGATTTGTGGCTTGAACCGCACGTTGTCATTAAAATACCTTCGTTCCTAAAAGGTTTGATTTTGGTTGCGTGATAATAAAGTATACGATAATACTTATAAACATAATAGGAATTTTATCCTTACTTGAATCGCATGTAGTTCCGAAGAATCCTTCATTGCATGCACAGTTGAATGCATCGTTTTCTTCACTGCAAGCACCGTTAGCTCCGCATGGATTATCGGCGCAATAATCTTGTTCAACTGTATAGTGCATTAAAAAAACGTTGCTTTACAATTATTTGAAGATCAGAAATTGAACGTAAGTAGAAATATAGCGGATGTAAACCATCGCAATAGTCATGTTCAACTGTTTGATGTAAATTTAAAGAAACGTTGCTTTACAATTATTTAACGATCAGAAATTGAACGTTAAGTGGAAATTTAGCGGGTGTTTACCATTGCAATAGTCTTGTTCAACTATTTAATGCAAAAAACGTTGCTTTACAATAATTCAAAGATCAGAAGTGTAACGTTAAGTTGAAGTATAGCGGGAGTAAACCATAGCAATAGTCTTTTCAGCTGTTTAATGCAAGGATTCACAAGTCAGATAAAATTAAGATTAATATTACGATTAAGACATAGGACGGTCAGTGGACAAAAAAGAGGGTATTTAGCATCGTGCGGCACTTGTTTTGTATCATAAGTTGCGTTAACGGGTGACCATGTTTTGCAATGAAATGTTCTTTGAAAGTGAACAATAAAGCTGAGTGTGTTAAATTAATAATTTTATCAATATAAATCTTTTTTTTTGTTATTGACTAGAAGTGGTAAAAATATTTTTGGCGCTTGATTATCTGTGAGAAAATATATTTCCATTTACGTCCAATGATTCAATGGGTTAAATAAGCTATTATTTTTTCAAAACAAATACAGAATATATTGATGTACATTGATGATGCCGAATTGCCACAATAAGAGACCCGAACTCAAGATAAATGTAAGCTGAAAGACCATATAACTCATTAATTTGGTTACAAAACTGCTCACATTCTCCAAATGTGATGCCGCTTGCAATCACAATGTAGTCATCTATGAGGCCACCCATGCCGTTTTCAGCAGCATCCACAAGGTCATTGAAAACGGCCTCGATGTCAGCTGATGAGGTACCAGCCGTAACTCTTACTTCAAAGTTGACATGGATGCTGCCCTCTGAATAAACAAATATTGCACTTAACTTATCCATAAGACACGAAACTTTCAAATAAGACACTCAAATAACAAATATGACGCTAAACATACAAATCCGACACTAAACTAACAAATCAGATATTGAATTTAGATAAACGCTACTTAATAGAGTTACATAATTAGACATTGATTTATCCGCAATTCATCTATAGTGTTAGAATGACAGATCATATTTTAATTTATAAGCCTATATTCACAAATAAATTATGATATATTGTTTTCAAACATATAATATATAGATGTGCGGGCAAAAGTCCGCCTGAATTATTTGCGTACTACCAGCATTAATGCAAAATATATAATACATCTATAGAATCATTTAACACAACGAAAGGAAAGTTAAACTATGATGTGATAAAATTAATACCAGAAAGTTGAATATTGTCAATCTGACAAACGCCAATGAAGCGATTGCAAATTTCTTCAATCTGAAAACGAAACGGTTACACAATTGAAATTTAATACTATCGAATACCCAAACAACAAAATTGTTATACTATAACAAACTACTTTAAAAAACCAGACGCAGTCAGTCAATGGATATATGATCGTGCCAATCACTTTAGTTATAATTGCAATACATAGCTACTATATCAAAAGTTAAGTAAACATCAAAGAACCTTAATTAAAGGTCAAGTTAATATTGACGATAAAGTTCAATTTCAGATAACGTTATGTTAAGATAAAGTAAATACATCTGTAAAGTTAAGTTCAACATTCTTACACTAGCTTTAATTTCAGCAGAGAAACTTCCATCAGAGTCAAGATCATCGCTAAACTCGGCATCAATGATGAAGAAACCCGTAAATGTGTCAACCTCTGAAAAATCAAAATGGCGCTATACTCAATAATGATCACTGATCAGGGGGATTTGAATTGCGATTATCCTTTGGCCAAACTTTATCCTCATGATAACCGTACACTTATCCATGAGTGATATCAATCGATTTATGTTAGAGGCCTCTGGTACATATACCACAAATCAGGCAAGACATTCATATGCGACTTAAAATGAATTCATGTTATTAATATTATTGATAAATAATAAACAACCTGGTTTGAATAACAGTATGATATGATATATGTTTCAACATACGCGCACAAGGCCCGCTGTGGGAAAAAAAAAATTAGAAACTCTGACGGGATTATATTATAATATAATATGATGTATGCATACTATCGTTTAAAATGATATAATAGGAATGATATAAAACATATATAATTACCAATGTCACATATGTTCCCAATATATGACTCGGTACATTCACATACAAAATCATTTGCGGTCTCAGTGCACGTTGCTCCATTTAAACAACTGTTGTCGGGGCAGTAATCAATGAAAACTGGTGGGGGAAGAGAAAAATATAACTTGTTTATATATAGATTTAAATACCTTTTTATGTATATTACAAAGTGCTGCAAAAGTGAACTGCCACAACTTTGTCAAAACAGAACATGTAATTATATAGTTAAAACTAGTCGCAGTTTATCATTTTATTAAAGCTAATCTTATGGGTTTGTTTCTGAACATATATTTAATAAGAATATATTGGGAGATTGTACAAATATAATAACTGCATATTGATAAGCTAGTGTTAACCTAAACCTACTATGTGTGTATAGGGTATAATGTTATTCGTGACTTGTTTGTGAAAAAAAGGCACGTTATATGCGCTATTTAATATTGGCAATCATGTATATTTTCAACCAATATTTAAAATAATCTTACGTCCATCGAATTCCAAGCTGCTTGCCCAAACATTGAATCCATTACTTAGAGCTGCGTTTGTCAAAATATACGTTTCAAACTCCGTGATCAGAGTTGTATTTGAAACATCTACAGTTCCGGTTTTGAGCACGAAAGAAACTAGGGTATTTTCGCCTGAACTAGACAGTATGGTATTGTCTGTGTAACAGTAGAATAGGCTGATATCTTCACTAGCACATGCGTTCTCAATCTGTAAAATTATTTATAAGATAATATCTAATAAAATTTAAACCGTTTGTGGAATCAAGTTCCTGTTCCTTTTCATTTTATGGAATGTTCGGTACATAAATTTCAAAGAATTATCCATCAATCATCAAAGATAATTTATTTTATATTCAAATAGAGTACTTTCACACCAAAACTTACACATACATCTCATGTGCTAATATCTTTCAAACATAATAAAATCTTCAATCAACTATAAACATAGTTATATGACTTATATGTTGATGTAAAATATAATATAATCATTATATTACGCACATAGCCAGCTATGATTCGTGATATTTCTGCATAGTCGCCTGTTCCAATGTTTGACCAATCAGGGTCAAAAGATGCCTCGATAATAAAACTGGTTTCAAATGAAACTGCAAAGCAATAATCATGAGATAAAACAATATAAGGTTGTTTGTTTACGTTAATGATAATCATGCTATAAAAACATTATCTAACACAATTCGCTCAATCGATACGTATAATCCTTGAATATTATTATTTTTATTCCTTACATATTGTGACATTCAAATTGTATATCTTTATATACTGTTTCTTTCAATTTACATTTATTTTGCTATATCGTTTAATATTTTGATAGTGTGTTTCTATTTTGTCGCAAAATTGTTTGAAATAATTTGTTTAGAAATTAAAATTTTTCTTTTTAATTTTTTTTATTGCATATCATGAAATAACCATTTATCTTATTAAAACATAATGAATATTTGAGATGCAAACGTGTTTAGCAGAATTTTTGTCACCTTGGTCATCAGCTCATGTTTTATAATATCAATGCTTTACTGATTTTATTATATAAATACTAAGATATGAAAATGTTACCAATAATGATAATGATAAACGTCATAATAATACAAAGCAAGACGAACGTGTTTGACAGAATTCGCCATTAAACCGATTGGGCTCAATGTTTTCATTTTTTAAATGTATTATTTTCAAAGATTTCATTTATCTAAATAAAACTATTTCAATTATACTGTTTAATATAACTTTAAGATATACAAACGTGTTTGACAGAATTGGCCATTGAACTCATCTGGACAGTTGCATTCAAACGAGTCAAATGTTTCGGTGCAATTGACATCTTGTTCACAAGTCACGTCGGCGCAATAATCTACTTCATCTGTATATAACCAAATGAATTATTATAATAAAATAAATTATATTATTTATTATTTTTTATTCACATTGCATTGTTGAATGTTTCCTTGTGGTTGACATCTTGTTCACAAGTCATGTCGGCGCAATAATCGACTTCATCTGTATATACCCAAATCAGTTATAAGAACATAGGAAATAATATGATTAATTAATTGCTATATACATAGTAGTGTTGAATGGTTCATTGTAATTGACATCTTGTTCACAAGTCACATCGGAGCAAAATTCGGGTTCATCTGTATATGTCAAGCCAATCAAGATAAGAAAAAAGGGATTATAAATTGCGATCTAAAATAATAACATTTCTAAGTAAATCGTCGACCTGCTCATTTTGGAGTTTTTTTTCGTATATACGCAAATAAACTATTAGAATATAGGAAATGATATGTTTTATTAATTGGTACATCATCTAGTACCATCAATATTAACGCATGAGGAATTTAAGAATGTGATTATATACAGAACTGTTTTGATGAGTTAAATATACTATGTACTTGGCTTAAATCACATGATTTAATCAGATCAAATAAAAGTGTATGTATGATGCCGGTATTGATGGTACATATTGAGGGTACAAAGTAATATTGAAATTGATGTCTCGAATATCAATACATACTTTCACAAATAATATTGTGTTGATGTTTAGCATGGTGATACTCTGTGATTTGAGTAAATAAATTTATTCATAATTTTCTTGATATCTGTTATCATGATGAGACACACATCGACATCGACACAATAATATAATAATACTTCATGCTTTCAGGAAAGTACAGGAAATTATTGCCCAGAGGGAGACGGTCTGAGAGGGCCAGAAGTATTACTTTTGTTATGTGCTTTTTTATGTTTGCATTGTTAGCATGTGCTTATAAATAAGACCTAGTGTAATACACAAAACCGTATAATAGGGATTCTTTTGACTGGAAACCCGGGAGGGTAACATTTAGAACAAACGTAATACTCAAAACTATAAAATATGGATTTCTTGACTGGAAACCCGCGAGGGTAACTTTAAGAACAAACAACATTACGCAATTAATGCAGTGTCATATGCAAATTAGCAATGTAACATAATATTATAATATTGCTTTATTTTGTAGTTTTTCTGGCCAATTTATTAGTCTTGTACCTTGAGATAAAATATGTAAATATATTAGCTATGATATAAAGACCTCCGTAATAAAAATAATTCAACATCAATCAACTTTTTTTCGCAAATCATTTATATTTCAAACCCATTTGAGAAATGAATTATATAAGAATCTGAGTAAAATACGAAAAAGAAAAATGAAGAATGTAAAATAATGAAAACTTTGGGATGCTCGGTTATATTTGAAAATCGAAAATAAGTCTGATAGAAAGAGGACAGTTAAAAATGTAGAATGTAAAACTGGTTTCACGAGCTTATATATAACATTATGCTTTATATTATTTAAATATATGAGATGGATATGAATATATCGACTTGATAATGTTTCAGATTTATCCCTTATAACTTTGAAAGGATTTGGCTAAAATATTACATATTGTATTTGTCACGGTGGAAAAACATCATATTCGTTCTTCTTTGGCAACAAACGGGTTGCAATGTCGGATATTTGCGTATGTATACAAACCGACTTAGACATATAAAAAAACGCTGCTGTAAGAATTTTTCCATGATTTAAATAAACGACAATGGGAAAAAATGTTCGTATTTGATTTTCTCTCGATAAGTTGGTTAATGATTTCTAGATACTTATAAAACATTTTATCTGATTCTTCTTCAAGCGAAATAATTCAAACGAAATAGCTTTCAATGAGGTTCGGAAATTAGATTTTGTATTGCAAGAGAAACAAGTTGTCGTTGTCAATACCTGTACAACAGCTCTTACGAAAAGCCTGTTTAATCATAACACGTATAAGGTTTTAAAAAAATGCCTGATCTTCTTTCATTTTACGTTCCTAAACATAAGTGTTAGAATAAAAAAAAACAAATGGCTTCCTCGTAATGACGTCTCAGGATATTGGTTAATGATGTGAAATTATGTGTAAATTGTCTTCGGCAAGATGCCTAATTTCTATAAATTTGTTTTAGATTGGGTATAATGATGCCTCTTTTGGAAGGCTCAGTTAATTAAATAACAACGACACCCATGGCTATCAATTTTATGCATCTAGTCATTTTTGACAAGGAAAACTGGGTCTTATACTTTGATTGAAGAGAGAAACAATGTTATGTGTGTATTGTGAAATGAAGTGGTATATTTAATCAAACACCTTCACTTTCGTAAGTAACAAATATATCTAAAGACTTACATTTTGTTGTTAATATATTTAGAGATCACAAAAGCAAAGTGATAGATGTTGGGTTGCATGAATACATCGATGATTTTGCTATGAATGAAAGTTAGGGAACTGAAAAATGTAAATGTACATGTACAGACTATTCAAGTGACTTGAATAGAGCTACTGTATATACTCTATACGATGAAAATAACTTATATGGCAAAAAATGGTTGATTTATGCATTGAATTCATCGGCTTATGACTAAGAATGCGATATAACAATATTTCGATATAAAAAAATATTTCGATATAAAAAGGTTGTGATATTTCTTACAACTAAGTTTTTAAATTTATGAATTATACAAGTTTCGGAAATTTTCAGCAGCTTTTCGTCACCGCACTGCATCTTGTTGATTGCAATAATAATCATACGCTATAAAATATATTTGAATCAGATTTTCTAAGATATTCTATGAATTAGTATAGTGAATTTGCATCAACCTTGTGGAAAGGCAGAATTATTTATGTCTTGCTAAATTTGTTATTTTGGAATGTTTTATTTTACTCTAGGGTTTATATTAGTTTCATTTAAGTGGATAATGACTATGCAAGACAAACACATGTTTAATTAAAAAATAGTATTATGTGTTTCATGTGTCTGTCGATTATATGTTTGTCAGTTGTATGATGATCGCTTTTTTGTGTCTACGCACATTTGTGATTGGCTTTTGTTTTGAACATTTGTAAGCCACTGAATATTCAGTGTTGTGTGAACGCATGAATGCATTCGTTTGAGAAATATATTGAAGGTGCAACATCTAACTCTTTTATTGTATAAATTACAGGTTCTTTAATTGTGATTCACGTTTGCATTGTACATATATACCACATGCAAATATATATTTTATTGATATGATGTAGATACGATGTGAATTGCGTGGATATAGTAATAGTGAAACATAAAAATGTTTTGTAATGAGAATGGTATGTTATATTGACCACTTTTATTATGTATAAGTATATTTGAATAAGATGTAAAAAAAAACAGTTATAAAACAAAAAAAGTGATATTATATGCGAGGATTCGACGATAGCGGACATTCTCAAAATTATATGGAGGACCGTTGAAGATAGATGTGAGTCGCTTGTAAGTGGTCGAGCATCAAGTAAATTGAATGCACGATAGAGGTCATAGTGAAAGTAAGCTTGAAAAAGTGGTGATACAAATAAAATAACGGAGTGTTAGTTGACCAACAAAAATTATTGTCACATGGAAAGAGTTAATAAATGAACTGTTCGCAGATGATGTACGATATATTAATTTATTCGAAAATTGAATACTTGAATACACTTGACTATAAAAGTGAAATATCAATTGACTTGGAATAGTCAGATATGTATCCAAGAGACTTGTAATTAAGTCTGATGAACAAAGAATAAAGCATTCATAAGAAATTGATTTTTGAACAATGAACCAGAATCTTGCATCATATACTCATATTGGTCAAGAGTGACTGTACTACAATGTTTCAGTGTCACCAAAATATTGATGCATTTGATAGAGTATTTAGAAAAGAAAATCATACTTGTAAAGGCTTAGCAATCTGAGAACAACGAACGAATGATATATTGAGAGTCTGAAACATTACAATGTATGTTTTTAGATGAAAGAGAGTGACACTTCAGAGTTAATCACGTGAAAGTGATCAAATGGCTCATGCTAGCTTTAGTAGACGAACAGGACGGTTGATTGGTGGGACATGTTTTAAGCAATAACAAAACAATACAACACAAAAGACCACTTTTGTAAGTAAAATATAGCAGAACTATAGCAGTTTTGAACTTGGGAGGGATGTTAAGCAAAAGCAGAGTGAAAAGGTGATTTACAGAAGAGTACAAATTGCCAGAAAGCCATTCAGCAAATTGCAAAGGATAATGAATAGATACAAATAGATCGTTTTTTGAAACAGTACAGAAGAATATGTGGTCCGATGCTTGGAAAATTCATGAGACACGAATCACTACGAAGGGAACTGAAAGTGCTTTATGTCATTACGAAAGGGTTGCACCGTCAAGAAGGCCAAAGGTTGTATTGGAACCGACAGGGTAGACGATTAATGGACAGGAAATGTGTTTTAGCAAGAACTTCTAAAATGCCGGAAAAGTGAATTGAGTAGAAAAAGTGAACTTTCCCAAACACATAAACAAATTGTTAAAAGGTCAGCACAGTTTTTAACTATGGAGAAAGGAGCTTTGTAAAAGCCAAAACGTTATTCGGCAAGGTGCAAATGATCGCAAATAGGTACAAATAGACCGCATTTTGAGGCAGAACAGAACAATATACTGTCTGATATTTGGACATATCATGAGGCTCGAATTACTAACTGAAGGTAACTGAAGGTGCCTTAGGGCATGCACGAAAGGGTTTCGTAAAATGTTATATTTAGTATAAAATGGTACTTGTAAAGGTTTTACGATTTGAGAACAGCAAGCGAGTGATATATTGAGAAACAAAACTATGTTATTGTATGTTTTGTTAAGATGAAGGAGAGTGATTGGACGGAGTAAAGCACGACACCGTCATCAACCCACTCGGCAAACAACATCCTCAGGACGTCCTGATCATGTAGTTTTACGTCCCGACGTTCGCGACGCATTTAGGACGTCGCTAAGATGTTAAAAACGAGACGTCCTAGGTATGTCATAAAATGACGTCAATGAGACGAATTTTTCGTGACGTGACATATTTACACGTCCAGAGTACGTCAATAATGAGACGTTCTAAGGACATGTTAGTAATCGCGTTCTAATGACGTCCCCTTGACGTACCGATAAGACGTGGAAAGGACGATATTTTTTGGCCGTGACGTAATCTGACGTTCTTCATTAAAACTTCATTAAAAGACGAACTTACGGAAAGCACTTATTGTTTAAGAGCATTGCGAATACCCCTCCGAAAATTGAAAATTTTGATTTTTGACCCCTTATTGTAGGAAATGTTTGGATTTGAAAACGGAATATGATAGTCCAGTTGAATATCTATCATATTCCTCAAAAATGTAAATATGATATATAAAAATGATATTTATGTATAAACTGAATTTAATATTTAGATAAAAATGTCCGTGTTATAAATATTACGTCCGATATAGGTCCGTCCTTTAATCGTCCTTTCACGGACCAGTATAGGACGTCGTATTTATTGCCTTTGCAAACGTTTTTACGCACGTACTTTTGATGTCCGATATGGACGGCGATGCGACGTCTAAAATATTACGTCCGGAAAACATTCATATAGGCCCAGTAGAAGAATGAAATAGGACGTCATGTAAAGACGTCGAGGAGACATGATAAAGACGTGTCTTTGCCGAGTGGGAAAGGGCTCATAGTAGCTGGAATCGACGGAAAAACGGATAATTGATAAGGAATGTGTTTTAGCAAGAACTTTTAACTTCTAAAATACAAAGACCATTGTAGTGAGTAGATACAGTGAAATATCTCAAAACAAACAAATTGTTGACCACAAATTTACCACTTGGGAGAGGAGGAGATTTGCAGAAAAATATTATTTGCGAAAATAACATTCAGAAAATGCAAAGAATAACGCATTTTGTTTTGTGAAACAGTACGGAAGAATATGCGGTCTGATGTTAAGGCATATCATGAACACGTACTACTACAAATGAAGCTGCGGTCGAAGGGGCAAGGTCGAAAGTGACAACAGCGCGCAAATGACGTGTTTCACCTGCGAGAAGGCTAGCATACTGCTCAAGACGATATCCGGAAAAGTAAGGTACATACAGAGTGTCTGTTTTAAGGATTTGTACGGTATTTGTGCGTATGTTTTTTTTTAAATTTCTCCTGGATTCAACAAATCATGATGAGTTATTTATGTAACTGAAAACTGACTAGCAATGAGAGTTATTATCATGATTCTGAGTTTGTTGGAAAATATCTAATATATATATAAACTACAGCAACATAAATAAGACTGTAAAATGTGTTTTTGCATTCACTATAAATTGAGCTAAAGGAGCAGTCATGTTAAAAGTAATTAAACGTGATGTTATGAATATGAAATGTATTTTGATTCTTGTGTATATTGTGATTTTCACAAGATATGAAAAAATGGTATGGTTATGAAATGTATATTTATTATTATGTGTATTGTGCTTTTAGCATTCATGGTAGCAAACAATAAAAATAAATGGTATGAATATGAAATGTATATTGATTCGTGGGTGTATTGTGTTTTTAGCATTCATGGTAAAACAAATAAAAGAAATGGTAAGGATATGATCTGTATATTGATTATTATGTGTGCTGTGCTTCATGGCACATTCATGGTAAAGATATGGAAATGGTATGAATATAAAATGTGTATATATTATTGTTTGTATTGTGTTTTAGCATTCATGGTTAAAGAAGTAACAAGAACTGATATGAATATGCAATGCATATTATTAGTGTTTGCATTGAAAGGATGATTTTGATATGTTAGATTAATAATAGCAATAGGTTTCAATATTTTATTCAAAATTCACCAGTTTTGTCATAACAAAGACTATCCTGTTATACAATTGTTACAAAATTATTCACAACTTCTGCAGTCGGGCATAAACATTAATGCTTTTAAGCTTGAACAAATAAGAAAATCGATAAAAGTTCGGAATACATATGTAAGTTTTAATAAATAAAGTAATCATTTAATATATATAATGATATTAGAATGTTGTTTGTACAATATGCGAACGTTAACGAAAGCTATGTTATGAAAGCCAATGAAGAAAAAAATATTAAATTTGAGGTTGAGTCAAATGAAGTGAGAATTTGATACTCATTGTTAAACTATATACATATTACAGTGAACTGTACACTGTTTTCAAGTATCTATTTTTCCTATTTCATTTAAAATTATCACTTATTTCAAGTATTTGTTTTTCCTATACTATTACAATTATAACTTAATGCAGCAGTATTACCAAAAATGTTGAACTTACTTTCTTAACTTACTTTCTTAACACCAATTATTCAAAACCTCCTATAATGTTCACTATATAAATGCGATTTTAAAACAAACTTTAAAACTATACATTTGAGCAATCAGTAAAAACAAATAACAAAATAAACAAATCTATCCTGACAATATGGCACCATGATGGTAATAACACATTTTATACAATATTTTACTGCATATTAACACAAAGTTCTATTTTTAAATGTCCTTGATGATCTATGTTGAGTGTCACGCTGTATTTTTATGTCGGCAAAAAACAGCAACAACCAGCAAATCTTCACTTCTCTATTTCTTGTTTCTCTATCTTGATTCTTCAAACTTTTCTCGTCGGCATCTATCAACACATAAGATACGTTATATTAACTCAGCTTGCATGGTGGAACACTGAATTCTGAAATCGGGTTGTATCTAGTTAGCTTTTAAGCACTTCAATGTAAAGGAGCTATTAAGATCTATGCAATAAATGATTAAACGTAGTTTCTTTATACCTTATGATGACTTAATAGTAGGCTTCATTCCAGTTCCAGCCACCTCCCGATGATGCTGTTGTCCATTGTTTACCCGGGCGGTTGCGGTTGAAGTTTCTCATGGCTGACCAATCCTAATAAATAGATTATTAACATTACCATTAATATACGTCGCTAAGAAAAGTATCGATTTATGGTGCATATATAAGAAAATCATCTTCATATTTAGCAGATAAAACATATCGTTACAATAGAAAATGCACTACATTCATATTTCGTTCAGTAAAATAGATCTAAATAAAGAGAACATAATAGATAATTTTGCATTACATAACAATTTAATTAATAGATAAATCATTTGTAGCGAACAATTTGCTCTATTGACAGCGTTTATTCTATCATAGATATGTTTTATATAATATTATATATATTTTGATATTACAATTATATAGAAAGACAACT
>LQRL01036631.1:35802-53333 GCA_001703475.1 Hydroides elegans
ACTCACGATAGCATTAGTTCCGTTGACAGCAGTAGCTATGGTCTGCATGCGTCCCTGGTCGTAGCTTGTGTACCTAGGGTAGTTGTAGAAGTCGTAGTACCGACTACCTCCGTAGTACTTGTCGTTGGTCGGGTACTTATAGCTGTAGCTTGTTCGGAAACTCCTGCTGCTGCTCCTGTTTGTAGGAAATAAAATGAAACACTTTTAGTTGATATTTAGGTTTTTCATCCTACAAAAACAGATTTGAAAAATGTCAATCGGTTTTCTTAAGTACAAACAGTGCAACGAGTTTCGAACATTAATATTTACATGTATATGATTAACTGTATGTGTTATGATGTTTATTGTTATCACTATATTGTCTCTTTAGTACTATACATACATTTGAGCCAATAAATGGTTTGTTGTCAATTTAATTAACATATTCAGAGTGACAATAACCTTAACACAATCATAACTGAAACGATTGGACAGGAATGTATTTTATTACTGCTCTATGTCACAATTATTAGAATAATCAAGCAACAGATGATAATAATTTCGAACAAAGTAGACATACCTATCCGATCCGGCGTCACTCATGACGTATTTGTTGCGACGTCGGCCGGCGTAGTCGTAATCACTCACACTACGTGTACGACGAGGATCGTAGCTACGGTACTCGCGATCATAACCACGTCGTCCACCACTGTAATCCATAGACTTATAGTTAATAAACTGATGTTGTGATCTGTTTTATGTGTTTTGAAATATAGACTATAATCCAATTGACAGATAGTAACTTGTTTGGCGACCCTGTAATTACTGTCTGTTTAGTTAAAGCTAAGTTTACATATATCATGCAGATATAGTGAAGATTTAAAGATTTCATTTTGGTTATAGACTTACTAAATTGAACAACTAATCAGATGTTACATGGAAAGATAAATTTTAGACTCTGTTGATGACTTGTTTCTATTTGCATTTCAAAAACAGTCGTATTTTAAAGTAGCTTGTATGATATACCAACCTCGTATACTCCACATACTCCACAGCAGCCCTCGGTCGTCCATCCCTCTCATATCTCATCGAGCGGCGATCACTATACACAGATCCACGATCATCCAAATATCGCCCACCTCCTCGTCCACCGCTCTTATAGCTACTCGTTTCATCCAGGTAGCGAGCCCGGTCGTCACCAATGCTGCGAGCTACGTTTCCGGATTGCCAGAAGAGCATGTCGGGCCGTTTGTGGAAGTAGCCGTTTTCGAAAGAGCTGCCGGAGTCGGAGCCTTGGTCACGGAAGCGATCTGTTGAATAAGGAAAAGTTTACATTAAATTATATATATTTTTTATAAAAAAAACATGCATACATCGATACAAATGTTCATAAATGTTTATTATTAGAGTATTGGGTCGGGCCGTTTGTGGAAGTAGCCGTTTTCGAAGCTAGAGCCGGAGTCAGAGCCTTGGTCACGGAATCGATCTGTTGGATTAAACAATATTTTCAATAATCAATAAGATTTTTCAAAGTGTAATTTTTATACTTAGAACTTTGTGGTTCGGGCCGTTTTCAGAGCTGGATCCTAAGTCCAAAATGTATTGCTCACCAAAATGTATTAATTTATAGCGGTTCTATATATAATGTGTTAATCATTTTCATGAATGTTGAAGCAATTTATATTAATAGTGTTACATGAACTATGAACCACACGTTGATGGTGTTATGTGATGCATCTACAAACATCGACTTTATATAGGTTCTCTTTTTATTGACTGAACCAACGCTGAATTGACCTTTTGGAACTAAATTTGAACGATTCATAAATCTAATAACAAAATCACAATTTTGATCTAACATTAAAACACATTAGTATTTATAATACTTATGATGTCAATAATCTCTTAAACAAATCAATTAACTTACATTTATGCATGTCTTGCGACCTCGATGCTCGGCTCTTGATATAAAGGAACAGAGCCACACCAACGATTATTAGGAGCAAGAAGACCGTGACACCGACTGTGATACCGATCACTGCACCACCACCGATGCCTGTAATAAAGGATAAGTTTAAATGATTTATGTTGTCAATAAGAAATAAAAAAAATGTAACGTGCTTTGGTACTTTTTAGCTTGAACTGTTGATGTTCATCAGTGTTCTGATTATCGTTATTTCATATAGTATCCATAAAAAATATAATTGTTTGTTTTATATCAAATAATTGAATGACACTTTGAATGGGAGACACATTTAAGTGAAAATTATAAATGTTATAAAATATAATGCGTTTATGTCACTTACCGTCATCATCATCGTCATCGTCTTCATTATCTCCTTTAAAAGAAAATAAAAGAATAAATTAGAATAGTTGTATTTAAAAGTTCATAAAAGAACGATGTTAACACAACTGATTGTGGAGCAATATAGAATATATTTTTTTTCAATAGTTATTTATTCATTTTCTTGAAACATATCAAATAAACGCTGTTTTTCAAAGGTTAATTTTTGAAAAACATTAATAAGTCAACTTTTATAAGTCTATTTATATAAGTTTGTAAATTCAATTCCGAGATTCGACTTTTGAGTATAATGACATCTTCTTAAAAATAAATAAACACCAATTAATTGATAAACTTACTGTTTCCGAGAACAATCGAATCGGGGTCGACATTATAAGGTTCTCCAGCAGCATTTTCCAATAAGGTGTCATCTTCTGCCGCACTCACGATTGCATTGAAAATTGCATCTAAGATGTCAGCAGCCTAAAGATGAGATTTGTAAGATAAAAGATTATACTAAATATTTTTCTCTGTATCTTGTTAAGGGATTGTATGTTTATCATTTTATGAAGAAATAGCAATCTTTTAGTGATTAAATGGCTTAAACCTCAAAAAGTATTCGTTAATTTTATTTCAATTGTTCAATTTTTTACTAGATGCTTTGCCATCCAATGATCTAATGAAGTTATTTACATACAATTTTTGTTTAAAAATACGTCATTAATAATAGGTGATGATTATAATAGTGATAACCAAGTTCCAAAGTTTGCTTCGACCCTAAGAAACCAATATCAATGGAAAGGATCAGACGAATTAAAATCATGTTTATCCACAACAACTATCATTATACTTAAATTTATAATAATTTTAAATGCGTGTTGTAATAAAAAAACATCAATATATACCTGTGCTGCGGAACCTGTTGGTACAGTGATTGTTAGATCATAGTCGACTTCAATAGATCCGCAAGATAACACGACGTTGCTGACTTCGCAGGCACTGCCCGTGTCTATTACTTGCTGTGTGCCGGTGCACTGGGCTAGTACCTATATAGACAAAGGTGTAAAATACTATATAACTATATACTATATTTACAACCTCTGTCGTGCGGATGCACTTGGCTAGTACCTTCATAGACAAAAATAGTGTAACATAATATAGTCCTTATACTATATTTGTTTTACTTTAATATTATTTAAAGCTACTAATACTATATTACATTTCTACTATATATGTTTTACTTAAAACGAGTATTTGTATAATATTATCTTTTTATTCCATGTGAAGTCTGGTGACAATATACATCAACGTTTACACATATTATTGTGTCAATTATTCATATGTTTTAATATATATTTGCGTTGCATTCCATACAAAACGAGGTATATTCCAGATCATTTGAGTAAAATAAGCCACAAAGAACGCTATTTAGACATACCCCTGCAATAACCCTTGCTTTGAGTTGATTGTCAGTGTCAATTGTTGCAGGATCACATGTCTCGCCTTCGATAGTCAGTTCACCGGCTTCGGTTGTACTTACTATATTAGAAAAACAATGAAATGATTTTATTATTTATTTGTTGTGGCTTGTCAAAACGCCTGGCATATATTTGTTTGGTGAATCTGTTTGGGTGAATCATCAATCAACAGCATACATATAGATCATCAATTTCGAGAATCATTTCCATGACGTTAATGATTCTAAAATAATAACCCTTATTTACCCTGCTAATGTCATGGAACCATTCATTTAGTTTAAAAAGTGTGTTGTCTGGTTTTAACTCAGTTTGTTCGACGAATACTCAAATAAGATATACACCTTAATTATATTTGTAATCCGAATAAACTATTTATATTTTTCTAAAAGAAACAAATTTATTCTCACCTCCCGAAGTGGTATTGCCTACGGATACACTTAATGCGTTGATGGTGATTGCGCCCTGTGAGTCATTCGAGAGAAGGGTACCACTTTCGATTGCAGCCACAATGTCGTCGAAAATGTCGTCAAAGAGAGTATCCGCCTGCAAATAAAGGATAGGTTATTACATGGAAATTGGTTTGAGTTCATATGTTAATTACAAATGTAAATGCGAATCACATCTAGGATTGTGTATGTGTATTAATTCATACATTTTATCAATATATAGTAAAATGATGGTTTGTTTGTATCCAGACAATATGCGTATATATGTAAACTATATACCTGTTATCACAAATACATTTGATAAACAAACAATTGTTGTCCTGTTAACACAGAAATACACAGGGTTTACAAATTGGTTAGCCCAAAAATATTTATTCAAATAAGATATAATTCTGGTTCATTCCATTACCTCGCTTCCATCGCCCGGAATAGAAAGTGTAAGCATGTAGTCTACTTCAACACTTCCGCACGTAAATGTAATCTGAGTCACATGGCATTGCACGTTGTTGTTTTGCACGCTTTGTGTTGCTTGACACTGGGCTTCAACCTGGTGAACAAAGATTTATGCATAATTGATAAAAAACGTTGATGCATTTAGATAAAACATGTATTGTATAAAAAGATTACGTACAACATGTGTTAAGTCGAACATTGACGTTTGAGAATACAGGAATTGAATGTTATGAAACCAGTCATTTACTAAATAATTTACAAGTGACCCAACTATGATTAAGATAGCATTGATTCTGTAGCGTTGCATTATTTATGTATAAACTAAGATCTATAATCATGTGACACTTTAAAATACATTTTAACATGTTAAGTCGAATCAACACATTGCTGCACTGAGCTGTTCAAATAATTGATTTATAAAATTTGAATCGCAATATATTGTGTTGACCAGATAAAAAAAATAAAACTATCTATACGATTATTCTAAACACACAAATTTCTTAAACAAATATAATCTGTAATTAAATTTGATCTTTATTAAAACTCTTAAATGAAATTACTATTTATAGATGCATATATTTTGATAACTTACGTCAGCCTCGACGATTGCTTGCAATTCCTGATATGCAGCAGATGAGGTATCTTCATAATCTCCGTCAGTACAGCTTCTGTCCATAATTATGAAGGTGCCGGCTCTTTGTACATCAGCTGAAATAAGGTCACATATTGTTTTAGTAAAAGCTGTCGTTGCCATGATTATGAAGTTATAATCGTGTTTAATATGAAAAACCCCTTCTATTCCTACATTGTTTTTTACCAACAGAAACTGTAAATACATATAAACACTATTTATTTTGTATTTGTTTCTGCATTTGATTTCATCGATTAATATTTCCTTTTTACCGATTCCCTTATTTTCAGTTAGATTGATACAGCAAAAATATGGTTAATATCTAAACTAATGGAAATATACAAATTACATATATTCTTTTAAAGCAATAATACTATTTTTTTTAAAATGAAAAACATTTTTGAAGATAAACAAATAGTTGTGGCAAGTTCACATCGGTCACCAGAATAAGTAGTGGCGCATTCACATCCCAATGTATTTGCAGTTTGCTTATTGATTAATCAATTAAAAATCAATTAGTTATCATATATCATAACTTACTTGCAACAAGTTCACATCGGTCCCCTGCATAGTTAGCTGCGCATTCGCATGTCAAGGAATTCGCATTGCATGTTGCTCCATTTGCACAAGCAAGGTGATCGCAGTTGTACGCATCTGTGAAGGATTAAAACATGAATGGTATTAATAGAATATATGGCATTAATCATTTAGTTGAAGCTGCTTTTATGGCAATGCTTTGTTTGATAATGTATTTTTATTTTATTCAACATAGATGTATAAAATAGCAGAATGATGTATGTGTTCTCGTGATGGGTTTGGAAAGCAGCATATGGAAAGCAATGGCGGTCTGTTTAAAATTATTTTGCGAAAGGAATAAGGCAGTTGTTTATACTTTTTTGCATATTGCATAGTGCATATATAAGCTTATAAGAAATGATGATGCTGATAGAAAAGTCGCTGCAAAGGCATAAAGGGTAGGTTGAGCTTTTAAAATGTCACAGTATTAGGTTTGGTATTTCTGTGTTGGTATTTTGATGAAAATATTTCCTTTTATGTTGCCAAAGCGAGCAGTAGTTATTAAATAAAGGTACTCTTGTAGCATATGTATGGCTTAATAGGCAAAACACATAAACATTTTTAATTTAAATAAATAAATAAAAATGTATAGTTGATTTAATAATGTTTTTGAAGCTGTTGCAACATGTAAAGATTGGTTACTGATTATGATCTCGTTTTAGATCATAAAATTGTGTTAGTTTAAGGGATAGAAACTGCCTCAACCAAATAATTGAAATAAGTGTTTGAACCTATGATGGTTTGGGCAAAAAATAATTCAGCCGATATTTTATTCACTCCAAGGTAATTTACAACAACTAATGTTTTTTTTTGTGTATGTTATCCCACAATTATATACACACGATTTCACATGCTAAATTTATACACTATTGATTGTTATCTCAAAGCTTTTTTTGTCAAATTAGCTGAATGAAGCAGTTTACCAAAATAGTTTTTTCAACAAGCTTCTTGAAACCAAAAATAATATAAAATAGCAATATGAAATACTACGATTTTAGTTTTTTTAAACGCGTTTTAAACCTGATAGGTATGTTATGCATTTTGTTGAATTCATTTCTTGATAGATCCAATCATTAAAAAGTAATGGTTTTAACGTCATAATTATATTTCTATGCTAATATGTTATCTGTAAATCATATATCACTCTCAGCATTTTTAGTAAATGCATATTGAAAACTCTACATTGGTTATGCAAATTGCGATCGTAAAGCAGTGGGTTAGTAACTTTTTATAGCAATGCAGCCAATAAAGGAAAGAAAAACATAATGGAATTTGAGAACACATATACAACATTTATCAAATGTACTCTTACTACATGCAGTAAAATTGATTTAATACTTAATTGTGAAACAAAATTCAACTTACTATGATGAGAAATCCAAACCACCATGGTTTCATCGTGTTATTAACTCTAAGATTGTTTACAGCTATACATAGTTTGTTTATATACACAAAAAATGATTTGTTGTAAACATAAATATGTTAATAATAAACTAAAATATTATATGCGACAACAAAAAAATAATAGTTAATAAATAATAATATTATCATGCAACAATCCTCAAAACTATATTAGTTGTTTGTAGCTATGTGTTTTAATATGATGTGTATAGAAATGTGTATTCATGACAAATATTTTGTTCTGGAATGTGGGAAAGATAAATAGCGTTGGTGTAAAAGTAACCTGGCCTTTGTGTGACATATGAAATACATTTGAAGGTAAAATTGTGAATAAGAAAAGTGTATGTGAAAAAAGGTAAACGTGCAATGTTATGAAGTATGTTAAAAAACTGAGTTATGAATGCTATACTAATTCTCTGGTGTTGCACATCAAATATATTGTTTTCAGTAACACTAGCTCTCACTTCACACGTGTATTAAACAATCACCACATCCACATACACCTACATATTAAACTAAATCTTGAACACTAAAACATCTACTCTATAAAAAATAACTCAAATATGATATCAAAAAATAAAATAAAAATAATATATGAATAAATGAAATGAAAATAATAACAAAAATAAAATGTTTACAATTAGTTGTTATATTATGCATATAAAACTTACATTGGTCAAGGCTGAGCGAGCTCGGAATAACCGTGTACGATTCAATGAGCGTTCCATCACCAGCCGCATCAACGATGTCGTTAAAGATTTCATCACGTTGAATTTCACTTGTTGTATCAGGGATGTACAATTTGTAGGTTGTTGCGATGTTAGCGGGCGAATCAGAGGTGGCTGTGAAAGCGATTGTGTCAACGGTGCAGGTTGGTACAGTAACTGTACAGACGGCTTGGATCTAAAATTAAATTAGGTTGATACTTAATAATTGCGTCATTTAACAGAATGGTATACGTTGACATATAATAAATAATGAATTTTAGTATTATTTCTTTTTATTGCCGCAATTTTTATTTGAAAATAGTCAAGAACATGTTTATAAGTTGTGTTATAGGTCATACATGTTTTTTTTTAAAAATATTATAATGTACAATGATAATACCCTATTGATCATAAATCCATCTCAAGACAAATATTATAATGTACATTGATAATATCTTATTTAAATAAGATGCTATCTTAAGACACATATTGAACATTTAAAACACGTCTCAAAAAGAATATTTGGAAAGGTTTGGAGAGATAATTTTCTAAACATAAATGTTATTGTTACATAGATTAGGTTGTTATATCTCATTACCATCATTTTGAAAACCAAAATCAATTACATTATTTCATGTCATTTCGTTATCAAAGTCTTAAATAAAATGCGTGCTGTACTTACGCCTGTTATTACAGCGTTACTCAAAGTGCTGTATGTTGCACTATCATCGTCTTCAAGACGCACATCGAAATCGGAATCAATTGTCAAGCTGCCGTCCCATGCGAAGAGTTCTGATTTGTAAAAATTGATTCAATTGCATCGAGACATATGCTTGTAATACTTAGAACATACATATATATATATATATCAATTAGAATGAGAGATCAGTACCGAAATCATGCATAAAATAATTCATTCTTACCAATAATAACTCATGTGTGATATATTTGATATGATTTTAAGAATCTTGTTTATTTAATTATAAAACAAGATGAATTATCATTTTATCAAAATGTACTGAAAATTTCAATATCTCACGAGAAGTATTTCATGTAAATAATTGAGATGCTTAACACAATATGTATGAGTTGATATGCCCTTGAAATAGTTTTTTTTCTGTACTACGTACGTAATGCTGGTCCACACAATCCGTTGATTATACGGTTAAATAGATGCCGATCAATTAATAAGATACAGATGTTTGGTTTGTTAAATATGTTTTAGAATTTAACTTAAAATTAGATACAGATGTTTGGTTTGGTTTGTTAAAACTGTATTTTGCACCACATACCACAAGTTGGTCCACTGAACCCGTTTGCGCATGCGCACGTGAATCCTTCAGCTTCCTCTGTGCATTGACCACTGTGAGCGCACGAAGAGGCCTCGCAGTAGTTCTGAGAGTCTGCAGCAATCAAATTCATATTTATCTTACCATTATAGACGTTATTGTAACCAAATCATGTCTATTCATTCTTGGTATATTCATAAGAATAGTTTTGCTATTAGTTTTTGAATTGATACATGGCAAAGTAAATGGATCTAGATATTTTTTATCAAAATTGTTTATTTTAATTATTCTATCAAATGTCATCCTTGAATGAATCTTGTATCTTTATAATTTAGTGTAATTCGTCTTATATTTTTTTATATGTGAGTGAGGTAAGTTAATATAGCCTATACAAATTTGTTTTCTTTACAATATTGTTTGCAGTTCTAAATACCTTATGCCTCATCACTGTAAATAGTTACATATTTTAAATCAAATTTCACTCACTGCTTCCCAAATTGACGCTACTGGCAATCACAGTTTCCCCAGGCACCAGCGTATCACCCTCAGCCCCGGTTACCATGGCATCAAACATCGTCACCACCTGGTCATCAGTGACGTCACCATGCACGGCGACCTTGAAGGTGACCTCGACCTTGTTGTCAGCCGACTCGGTGAAGGACACCGTGTACACGTTGGCGGCAGCGGTGGCGACAGCGGCGTTTAGGGTGTCTTGTATCTAAAATGATATAATTAATTAACAAAATGATATCAAATAATGTGAGATGACCTTATCAAGTATTCATATTGACATAAAATACAAGATAGAAACATATGTACACGTTGGCGGCAGCATTGGCAATATCGGCGTTAAGGATGTAACATGATTACAATTAAAAATATAACGAAGTCACGAGTATTAGCGTTATTGCTAGGTAATTGACTAGAAACGGACATGCATTTGTCTAACATATTTAGTCTTAGTCACGTTACATATTGATTACAATGAATTATCTTAAATGTGAACATAAGATAAGAAACCGTGCCTACTATTTGATATTTGATTAGTATATTGATTCAATATATGCTTATCCATAGAGTATTAATCATCCTCAGAGTATTAATTTATAGTCAGGGGATCATATCAATGTGATATGATATGAACGATGCAATAAAAACAAACTTTATATCCTCGTTATATTTTCTTACAACGTATTCCTAAAGTCATATAGGTTCAATGGTGAACAGCACAATCTGTTATCAATTCGATTTTAATATTAACAATATCAATACCTTTAACACAGAGCAATTAATAACCACTTACTCCTGCTATGACAACACCACTAAGCGAATTGAATGGAACAGAGCCTGGCGTTCCATAATCAGCAATGTAATTCTTGTCCATTGTGAAGTTGCCTTCAAGATTTCTTTGTTCTAAAATAAACAGTCATATCCAATACATGAGAATAAGGCTAGTTTTTATTCATAAATGTCGATATTTAATCCATTACAAAATAAGTTTAAAAGCTTATTGAATTAAGGGTAAATCATTTATATTGATAATTCATGAGCAACATTAAGTTACAGGTGTATTTTTAAATTATGTTGCTGTTATATTTTTCTGTGTGAAGTGTATGTAATTTTCATTAAAGAACCAGGTTATTGACATGAAACGCAGCTTTTGCAAAAATAATAAAATAATGAAACACTTACCACATATACTGCCATACCAATCGGGTGTACAAGTACATGTGTAGTTCTTAGAGATTTCGGAACAAACACCAGAATTCACGCACGGTTCCGGAGTACAGTAGTCTTGTTCGACTGTAAAAAGCACACATAAATATATAATTTAATTATAATTGATAAATAATCAATATATTATTAATATATAATTGATATATGCATAGTGCTAATGTTGACTCTCTATGCATATATATCTTTACACAAAGTTTTCCTTTCTATTGAAATTGAATTTCGAGTGTTTTATATGTTAAACATAATGATTCATCTATCATTCTACTTTCAGAAGCAAGTTTATTTTGTTGTTTTGATTATATAAGATCACGCGAATCATTTTGTCAATCTAATCGATACAAACGAGAATATATAATTTTGATATGTTTCTAACTCTGATAAAATGTTTACTGTTTGTATATAAAATAAAACGCTAACACTTTTCCAAAAAACATAAACCCAAAGGATGTAAGAATATGGTGTGACATACTTTGTAACCCGTGAATATATATGTTGAAAATGCAAAAAAAGTACGTACATGCTCCGAGCACGATTGAGCTGGCTTTCACCACTTTATCAGTCAATAACGTATCGCCTTCAGCCGCCGCAACATATGCGTCAAACACATCAGACACGTTGCGAGTGGCATCAATGAAGTCAGTGATGTTGAGTTTGTATGTGGTGAGGATTTCGCTGTTACTATCAGAGAAGGCGATGTCATGGATTTCACAAACGCCGGTATCCAATGCAGACTGGCAGGCGACTCTCAACTACAAAACCATAAGAAAATGACTTTGTTATTAGACAATTATTTATGAATGACAATCACTTTTTAATTTCATAATTAAACCTTTTGGACGATTGTGAAGTATATATCAATGATAAGAATATATAATATTTCGTTTCCACTACTTGTAAATAGGATACCTGGTAGTTATATGCCTATTTACTATATATGATGAATCAAAATTAAATAATACATGAATTTATATTTTAATTGTCAAACATTTGCGGCTCGTTATGAATTTGTTTTTTAACCTTCAAAGTTTGATATTTTATGCTTTGAATATTATGCAAATTGCTAAAACTTACGTCAGATCGAATGAGAGCCGTCAAACTGGTGTAGAGCTCAGAAGAATCCACAGCAAGGTCAGATTGGTAAGTTTCCTCAATGACAAACTCACCATTGTATTGCAACTCTTCCTCTGTGAACAATACATGTTAATATTAATATATTATCTATGATTTATATGCATGGTTATATATTGATATATGCATCGAATAAATGCCTCAACCAACCGTTAGATTATTCACTGATATTTTGTAAGCAAGACTAAACCAATGTTTATTTCGATTTTGTTATATATTTTCTTTACCATCATCGAAGAGAGGGTATTCAATGTTCAAATTACATTATTGGTTAAAAATTGCATTATTCGCCATAATATTGCTATTGTTAATTCAAAATGCAATATTATAACATTGATTGCATGTCCAGATTGCATATGATGTATTATACATTCCATGTTTGCCAATAATCTAAACAATATAATTAGATATCCTACACCAAAGGTTAAATGCTTACCTGATAAGTGTTATTTATCTTCATTTTGTAGTTTGAATGCGAAATATAAATAAAACGTACGTGGTATTGTTATGCTTTATTAAATATCAACGTAATTCATTAACAATTGATCAATAACTAATTATCCTATACAAACAATATTAAGCATTCTATATTTAAATTCAGCAGCACTCACTCAAGCATCATTCTAAGAACATAAAATCAATGTACAATTCACAAACAATTCAAAGATATATAACTTCATGGTTATCAATAAATATATAATATCACATATAGTGTTTAATATTATGATCCTATTGTATCACAAGTTTTGGTTGAGGCAAATATAATTTAAAACGCAATTAGACGAAAATATATAAAAGACAAACAATTTAGCGAAGTACTTAGGATGAGCTATTTAAGTCTTCAAACATATATTCATACATGTAATGTAGATATACCAAATTCATGACATCACTAAACAAATTATAAATACTAAATGGTCTTAATATATGTACAACAAACCTGCATATATACAAAACAATGGTTAAAACTCTTTTCAACACAGTTCTACATGAATCATGAAGTGATAAATGGGCACAACATGTAAGACTGAATTACTATAGATCAGTTGTTGATTTATTAACATGAACAAACATTAAACATACGGTTTTGTTATTATTTCTAAACATATATAGCTTAAACTAATGTCCTATTTTTCGGTTGATTTGTCACTGCATAAAAGTCAATCAATATTATTTCTAGATGGATGACTAAATGTATCATCCTATCAATACAATCACATCTTGTGTTCAATAAGCACTAATGCCACTGACAAGTTTCAGCGTGCAAATGAATTCAATGTCGATTCAAATTAAGTGCTAGTATGTGCAGATTGTATTCTTCAATTTCGTCTTGACTGAAACTTGTACTTCTATTCATCTTTTTCCTCAATCTTCATCCGTAAAGAAAGCCTATAAAATATATAGATTAGTTAAATAAAGCATGTTTTTATACTTAAACAAAATTAGCATGGATGATGCACATTTAAAAATCATTTTTCTGTTACATAATTATAACATGTTTTTTTTAACACCATCACGTCTAATTTCGAATCTTTTTTTTTGTATTTTTATGACCAAATATTTTGACTGAATGATTAATGGCCTTGATTCACTTGATCAAATTTATGTTTTATTTTTTAATCATATAAATGTATGAAGTAACGCATATGTTTCACACTCACCCCTTCCAAACTGCCATCCCCACCCGGCATATAAGGCGGTATCTCCCTATGCAATCGCGGCTGTGTCTCCTGCCACGACCATTCCCCACTGCGTCCTCTCGGAGGCTGCTGTGCCCCATTAGGTCCTCCACCCCGTTCCACATAGCTGCGTTCATTTCTCGACCATTCGGGCCCCGCGGTGCGTGACCACTCGCTATATGACATGTCATTGGCGCCATTTTGTGTTGTGGCTACTGTTGGTGCCTGTTGGACCCATACAGGTGATTGAACGAAGCCGTGGTCACGGTTTTTGCGCGAGAAATTGCGGATGACTGACCAATCCTAGGAAAATAAAGAACAAGAATGTTTGCATATATGTAACGATTCAAAAATAATACTTTAATGTTTTTGATGGTAAATGTTGGAGTAAATTGGTTTGCTAAGCACAACCGTGTATTGAAAAATGAGCTTAATCAATTCAAAGGTTTGGTAATAGATTTAGCTGAATACCTACAGTTATATAAATCTGTGATACATGATTATGATTTCCATAAATAGCAACCTGAAATTACATCATGCTTATATTTGTATATATTACGATACATAATTATGCAATAAATTCGCATTGATTATACATTAATGCATACCACCAAACCCAAACACAAACACCCAAACATATACTCACTATAGCCGGTGCATTCTCCATCGCCGTATTAATACTGCGCATCTTATCCTGGTCATACGACGACGCATCTCCATTCAACTCCCTCCTTGACGGCAAGTATGGCGACCTGCTATAATAACCCCGGTAATCGCGTCTGTAATCACGTGACTGGTCCAGTTGTTGCTGATGCTGCGCATAGAGACCGCGCATGGAGCCACCCGATTGCCACATGAGGTAGTTGGGTCGGAAGCCGTCGGGGAACTGGAAGCGAGCACTTGATTGGGATGAGTGGTCGGATCGATCGCTTCGGTCTAATGGAAATGAAAGGGTAACAAATCAGGATTGAATTATTGATGACCAAAATTAATGTTAATGTTCTTTTTCGTCCATTTTTATGAAAATTTAAAGCATTCTGTCACATGTTATGAAAAATATTTCAATCATAATAATATGATAATTATGTATTTTTATCAGTATCTGATCTTTATGTATTTTTTATTGTTTTGGTGATGGTGATATATAGGCAATAGTTATGTTGTTTCCTTAATGAATCAATCTTTAACCACAAAATACAGATATTTAGACAATGCGTATTCATGCATACATTATATGCATATTAATATGATTTGGTCAGCAAGGGCATATTCATAGTAACATCAAATTCTTCTCATAATTTATGTTTTCAAGCCCAACACTTACCATAGTATTCACTGCGACGTGATCGCCTAGATGTAGCAAATAGAACGGCTACTACAATTAGTGCAATGATGATGACTCCGAGGCCAGTACCCACCGCAATGCCAATGATCTCAGGAGTGCCGAGTTCTAAAAGGAAATAGTATATTGAATATTTTTATAATGATATCATGTAATGAGTTTATCGGCAATGATTTATGAAGCACTTTAAAAACAGGAAACACTTGCTGATATTTGCATAAACCTTTAATTTTGTGCTATGCGTTAGAATAACATGAATGTTAAAACATACCTAGACACTCATTGAGGGTGTGACTTATAAGTATGACTTATATCGAAAAGTATGAATATGCGTCTCAATGATACTGTCCCTGAACCAAAACATGTTATCTTGGTTTTGCTCAGCGCTGTTTTACTTAACAAGACAGGTATATATATAGTTTACTATATGATGATAAAACAACATACCATCGCTCTTTTCTTCACTGCTATCTTCTTCTTCTGCTTCAACTGAAAAACAAATAGCAATAACAGCATAAATATGATATGATTTCTGATAGAACATCCAACATTTCAAATATCTATGAATGAAGGAAAATTCATAAATATAATTTCTTATAACATATCCAAAATTTCTAATATCTATGAATGAAGGAAAGCCTGTCGAGACTAGTATCAACTGTGTGTCTTGCTGATGATAAAATAGCAGCATGAATAACAACTGATTTTATTTTACATTTTTGACGACTCATTGCTGCAGGTTGTCATTTTCAAAACTATATGATAAACGAATACATAACATAGGCTACTTACGTGTATCCACTCGAATGCTCTCTGGGTCTAGCGCGAAATTGCCACCAAAAGTACCATCATCTGCGGCTTGTACAAAGGCGTCGAAGATAGCTTCAAGCTGTTCATCCGTTGAGTCATTGTGAATGCTTATCTGATATGTGACTACAACGCTGCCACTAGAGAACAGAATGCTGACCATCTGGGCTTGAGGCATGTTGTAAATGTTCAGGATCTGTAAAATATGGAATGCTTTATTTTATAAATTTAGATATGTATGAATGAAAAACAGTTTTTCAATAACCTATTGAATTGAATAAGGCTAATGGCTACTTAAATAAATCATGATCTAGTAAATAAGATAAGTTATTTTAATTTTAATTGAATGTGATAAACAAATGGTGATGAATATTTATATTTTGTATCAATGTGATATGAATCATATGATTAGGTGATTTGCTGTTTTTAGTGAAATAAACAAAAAGTGTCATCGTGATTCAATATACACCAAATCATTATAAATGCACTTACCAGAGGCGTCAATGCGGATGATAATGTATTGTATTCGTTCGTATACGTGAGACCCAAATTGTCTGTGTATGTTAGATTCAGAATTCTGAATTCTCCCTCAACAGTTTTTCCTGCAAAGACATGTGGATCATATTGTTTAATATATATAAGAAACTGAAAGAAACACTATGTATTTAAACAATGTTGCGGAAACGTGAAAGTTTGAAGATGTAAAGACACAACTTTATTTAGCAAACAAACAAGCTCACAACAAAAGACATCGTCACAGGAAAAGTGAAAACAGAATTTACACAAATAAACTAAAAACTGAAAACAATATGTGTTATGTTACACACATTTTACAACATAGAAGATGAAAAACTACTTACCTGGAAGGAATTTTACTTGTTTTATTCAATGGAAACGCACAGAAAATATCGCGTAATTCAGACTCAATGATTCAAGGTTAATTCACAGTATTTGTGTAAATGTTCAGTATTGAAAAATTTGGAAATAGGTAATATTATGCAAAAGGAAAAGTCTATGCTAAAAGATGAATATTAATAGCCCAATGACTGTCACACGAATTATTAAGATAAGCGAAAAGCAAAGTGTTAGACAGCGTGCATCAAACAATCAAACGCTATATTGCAATGGCGATTCTAGTTCCGACATAACTCAAATTCAATATTCGGATCATATAAATGCTGTTACTATTTCAAATCAAGACAGTATGTGCTAAGATACATATGTGCTTGAACTAATGATTAAGTGTTTCCAATGAATTGTACCAAATAAGTTTGAGAAGAAGAATGATAAGGTTATTGCTCATTAACCAAATACTATTATGATTCATTTACAAAATTGTCTCACAAAATACGAAGATTGTACACATTATAGCTACAATATATGCCGCATATTGCGATTCTTTTTTTCCAATTTTGGTGAACCAACTTACGTGGAATAACTTCGGTTTCACAGAAGACGCCTTGCCACATGTCGGTACATTCACAAATGAATGTGTTGACTCGGTCCAAACAGGAACCGCCGTTCTGGCACGGATCGCTGCTACACTCATCAAGATCTGTAATGAATTATATAATAAGATTGTTTTATTTTAAAA
>LQRL01036631.1:53455-73654 GCA_001703475.1 Hydroides elegans
TGCATAAACAAATAAAAATAAACATATAACTATTCAGTCTGTTAACACCAAAGAAGTCCTTCAGTAATGAATGACTGCTACATTCATCGAGATCTATAAAGAAAGGTATGATTGAATTGTAAACTAAATCTAGAGATATAAATATCTATATATAGATAACTAGTATATATTCACTCTGTCGGCACAGGTGTCACCATATGTCGCGTATCAGAATGGGTCGCTGATACAAATATCGTGATATCCTACAAGTGGTATAGCTACATTTTAACACATATATGCAAATACATTTGTCTCTATAGTAAACATATTAAATTTCACATTGAGTGAATCCATGTTTTTAATTAGACTAGGTTTAGCTTTATATATGAGATTGCTGACATTGGGTTGACTGCTTTTATATATGTTTGATCTGGCTCAAATTCATGTTATATCCATAGTCTCGATAAGGCCTTTTTCAAGCAAACGAATAAAATTCGTAATTACATGAGTTTTGAATATATCATAAACTCAATTTTGAATTTTATCTTATCTTAAACGACTATATTTATTTAAATATATTAACTTTTTTCCTATGTTTTCTACGTACCCGTTTCACAGTGGTCACCACTAAATCCTGCAGCACAATTACATGAGTATGCGTTGATCTCGTCCACGCATTCACCGTCATTCAAGCAAGGTGTTGAAGCGCATTCGTTGACGTCTGTCAAAAAACGAAAAAAAAATCTAAGATAAGCAGTATATAAGCTGTATATATTGAGGTTTTATTTATTCACTATATATAGACTCGCATTTTAGCTGTTAAAATTAACATCCTATTCAGCCTATGATTGTAAGGTTATATTCCAGGTTATACTACAAAAAACATATAGAACAGATCATGTATGTTTCATTATGATGTGAAATATAATGTAAAACAAACCTTGACAGGTGTCTTGCGTTGCAGAAGTATAGCCATCCTCACAGACACACTCATAGCTGCCGGGAAGATTATCGCAAGAATCGATTCCGTCGCCGGTACAGGGTCCAAGGCCTGCATTTGCAGCACATTCATCTATGTCTTGGTCACATGCACCCGTAGCTGTAACACATTAATAATAAATATGAACACATTTAATACCGTAAGGTGCTATTCGGTGGTTTGGGTCAATACTTTGTCAGGTTGACACGCACGGCTAGTCTGATCTTTTATAGGTCATTGTTATTATATGTATTTAAAACCAATTAAATGATTGATATAAAACGTATAGTTTGAGAGCCTGGAGACAAAAATACTTCATAATGAAAATATATACATGTTAAAACATATTTAAGAAAAGATGGATAAATAATATTAATAATCAACAGATATTCCTTGAAATAATAAATATACATTCAACAAAAATAAATAAAAACAATATATGAAAATGGTTATAACTTACTTTCATATCCCGGTGGACATGCGGTGCATCCTGTAGCGATGTCACACTCGGTTGTTGCGTCCGCACAATTGCACATGTTGGCGCAATTAACGCCCCATCGTCCAGTCACGCAAGCTGCAAATTTGGATTATCATTTTTATCGTTTAATGTTTGATAAACATAAGTTGCATTATTCGATAACTTTAAAATGGGTTTTAACAGCAGAGAATGCATTTTCTGTTCAGGTGGTCTAAGGTTCTACAGTTGTGATAGGAAACCTTAGTTCTTTCAACTTTATCATTCAACAGATAATACATTTAGGGCAGTTCGTAGCCTCAACTCCTGCTCTTTTGGTAGAAAGAATTAAGTGAGCGGAACATTAGCTTTACAGCAACCTTATGATGTAATCAAAAATAATACAAACAAATAATTAAAACCTTGGTTAAAACTATCAATACCGGCTTATGAATAGATAATATAACTTAACTTAATTACGTTTTGATGGAAGCAACCAATTAAACCTATCAATACAGTGTAAAAACCTTGATTATAACTTTTTATCATCACGAAATAAATGACTAAATCAAAAGATAATAATAATTATGTACTCACGACTGCATGTTCTTTCGTCATCGTCCAGGGTAAATCCAGTATCACATATGCATTCGTATCCAGGGGTCAAATCATTGCACGTGCTGTTGCTGCCACATGTATCTGTTTCATCTGTGCACTCATTAATCGCTGAAATAATATATTGAGATTTGGTTTAATGCACTTAATAATAGAACTTGGTCTTATAATAGAAGTGAAACACATTTTATTTTAAAGACAATATACTATTGTTGCTCGATGTATTGGTGCCTTCAGTGCAATCGCTTATGCTATATGATTAGTTTGATATACAAATAACCTTAATTTGTATAATGATCATATAATCAATTCTATCCATCAACAAAACTATATGTCTAAATTTGGTGCATGTACAAACATAAAGAAATAAATTGCTGAATAATTAATCAACTCTTTCAAAACAATTCAAAATACTTATAAGACACTTTTTTTTCAAAAATAAAGCAATAGTACTTACGGTCACATGATTCTCCATCTCCATTTAATATATAGCCTTCTTCACAATAGCATTGTCGCGCATCTTCTGCGGCATTGAGACCGCATATTTGTTCACAAGGATTACCGACAGGGCATTCCATAGCCAAGACAGCGGCGGCATCTGCAATATAACATAAATAGTATATTGGAATAAACCAAAATAACATATTGCTTTATTACATATTCGAATATCTTCTTTTTGCACTACGACACCACTCAATGCAAAACTATAACGCAATTCAATTCAATTAACGAATGAAACCCTAATTTTAAACAGATGGAAAAACAAATTTTCAATAATCTGCTATAATCTGTAATACATTGGACTGGATTCATATCATCGATGGTAAACCCGTTGTTGCACAATACTCAAGACAAAAAATCACGGAATTTTAAAAATCAATTAAAAACCAATTAACCTGGATCTGCAATGCAGATGTTTTGATCCATACCATCAATAGGGAATCCGTTGTTGCACAAAACTTAAGACAATGAATCCACAAAAAAATCGATCAGAATCTTATTAAATTTCAATTAAAAATCAATTAACCTGGATCTGCAATGATGCAGGCGATTGGATCCATATCGTCGATAGTAAATTCTTTGTTGCAAAATACTTAAGCCAAAATCAATTATAAGCCAATTTAAAATCAATTAAAACCCAATTAACCTGGATCTGCAATGCAGGCGGTTGGATCCATATCATCGATAGTGAATCCGTTGTTGCATGTGCATTGGAAGCTGCCCTGGAGGTTGTTGCATCCTTGCTCGCATCCACTGGTCTGTTCCACGCATTCGTCGATATCTGTTAAAGTAATTGCATATATTTATATATATTTGAAAGTTTATATATTTGTTTTGTTTGTATATATTCTATATGTATATATATTAATGATGCGATATAGGATATAAGCAACCCGGCACCAATTCTGAAGCAGTCAGTGCACGGTTTCTAACATCCACTTTATAGTTTATTGTAAATTAACAAAAATATCAAATATCATTTGCCTTACCATCATACTGACATGCAACAAAAGCGTTTTGCTTAGTCATACATTGTACATTGTGCATTTTGCTTAGTCATACATTGTACTTATATATCTTTATTTATGTGAAAATGCATGCCCATGTCTCTTGACATGTGTACAATCAAATTGGGCTTACATTGAAATGTACACATATAATAAACCATCTATTTTATATCTTATCTGATATGGAATAATAGAAACGCTGTTTGAGTAAATTAAAAATCTTTCATAAATTATATGATCGCACCTGCACATGTGAGTCCATTGACATTGAGACGATATCCACTGGGACATTCACAGCGGAATGAACCGACTTCGTTCTGACATGTGGCTGGAGAAATGCAACTGCCCAGACCGCCGTTTTGTGTGCATTCATTGATATCTATGTTGAAATATAAAATGAGAAATATGTTTTGATTTTTCCACATATTGTGATAGTTGGATGGTTATTGAGTATTCACATGAGATATGTCTGCGGTTTTGTTTTTTATAATCAAATTATATGGCAGCAAATATAATATGAAATGTGCCAACATATATTATCAAATCAAATCTTAATGCGCTTACGTTAAAACATGAAGTGATACATATGATTGTGATATCAAGTATATTGCTTATAAACATTATATTATCATAACAAACAATGTATATTATGTTACTTTTATGAGGTGAAACCTTCTATTTTTACCTATAACGATATAATTTAGATAATGAGTTTTCACCTCAAACTTTATAATTGTGATGATAGCTAGTTATAACATTTTACTTATTACTTACCCTGACAGTTACTATCGGCATCGCCTGTTTTCTCATATCCATCGTTGCAAGCACCACATGTAAATGCTCTCGTTTGGGCTACCTCCTCTTCCGGTGTAAGATCAGTACATGCAGATGCCAAGCAAGGTTCATCAACACATGCGTCGAATGTAGCATTGCAATCGCTTCCTATAATAGGGTCGATATAATATTTATGTTTAGTTATATTTTAAAATGTCAAATACAATTAAAAACTGGTCTAATGATCTAAATAATTGACAAAAATGCATATTTTTTTGCATCGAACGTATATATATATATTGCGATAGCAAAATCGTAGGCAAACACACTTTTATTAACAAATGCATTACATCAAAAATACACTCAGATCGAGAAATGGTTGCCCTGAATTTCATTTACACATAATACTTATGGAAATATGTCATTACGTTAATTTCATTATGTTAATCTCCATTTGTATTTCCATATAAATAGCCTATATAACAGTCGCATTTGAACAAGGAATACATGTTCAATATGCCATTTTAGTTCAGGTTTAATTTGAAAATGCATAGTTGTATATACCTGAATAGCCTGTTTCACATTCGCATTCAACCAGCGCAAAGCCAGCTGCTGGATCCTGTCCTTCTTGAACCAAGTTGAAGTCAGAACATGAACCTCCATTTAAGCAATAACAGTAGCGGATTTTGACGTTCACTTGAGGACTCAAAGCGCCGTTTGCATCAGTTCCAATGAATCTGTGTGAATATACATATAAACAAATTTACGTAACAATTATTTGAACAATTATTGTTTTTTTTCTCATTATTTTACTGAAAAGAATACATACATATGTCTAATAGAAAACATTTCTAAAAACGACGTTCATTGAATGGGTTCAATGATTAAAGAACCGAGTTTTCACTTATATCTTGTCCATATTTACTACAAACCTCAAGGATGGCAGATCGCCTGTGAACACTTCTAAATCAGGTGTCCAGGTAAGCGTTGTTGAATCTGAATCATACGAGTGAGTCCCGAATCCTTCCAAATCAGAATACTCCACAGTAACAGCATCATCTGTGAATAAGACATAGTTACAAAATGTATAAGTAATTAGGTTACTATGTTGTGGTATTATTGAAGCGTATGAAATGAAATTCAAATCACACAAAGTACATTGATAAGTCTAATTTCAAAATAACCTTTAGTTAAATAGAAAATTTTGATTTATTATACAATATATGTTTAGTTGTTTATACTATGTAGTTCAATGAGGGCTTGATGTTAAATTAAAGGCATACTATACATAGAACTTAAGAAATAGTCATGTATTGGATAACTTTATATAAATTAAAATGTATTGAAAAATCTAAAATCGCCTACCGTCGGGGTCGCTCACGGTAATGGTGAATGTATTTGCTTCATTAAAGGTTACTTCAAACAAGTCGTTGGCTGTAATATTCGGATTTCGGTTTGCTGAAAAATGGCATCAATCAATAAGAACATTCATACAAGTAAAAATGGTGTTTGATTGACTTTGGTATTAATGATTTTGCTCTCACACAATAGCAACTATTAATAATGTTATTATTAATAAGAAGAACATCATAATCAATGCAACTGCAGTGGATAGTTCATATATCATAAACATGTATTATTAAATCAAAAAAATAACAGACACATATATATTTCATTATACATTGTATATACACATGTTTATAAACAACGCCTTACCAAGTGTCTCAGTTTCCGATGCATCGGTCATTGTGGTATTGGCCGATTCCTGTGCAGCCTCAGCATTTCCTGAAAAAAAATAAACAAAAACATTAAACACAAATTTAATGTTACAGTGTATTTCATAATAGAAATGCAGTAACATAGAAACGCGTATAGCTAAAACATAACGGAAAGCATGTTCTAGCTAGCGTATGCTGCCGTTCAAAAACTATGCACAGGCAATATGTATGCGATAAATGAATAGTTGCAACGACAAGTTTTATTTATTGCTGTGTCACTTTTCTTAAAATCATAAGGGGATCTGTTAGTTAAGGAATCAATTAATGAAGATTACGGGTGTTTTGTGAACACAACTGGATTTGTGTATTGTATTTTCAACAGGCATAATTATTCGCCTAAATGTGCGCATTTGATGTTACAAAGTATTACTTTTTAGAGTTTTCTCTGCCACATTATCCATATCACTCAATAGATTAAAGTAAATGTACATCCTTTTATTCTAATATGAACAATCACATACCGGTCAATAGATAATCGTAAATGCACGTTTTCTCATTGCTACATGTCTCTTGAATGTTGGCCAGCTCAGTTGGGTCAGCCGCAGCAACGGCGTCTTCGTAGTAGAGCGGTTGGAAATCGCGGTTGTTGAATGTTGCGTAGTTGTCAGTTCCGTAGAAAGGAGTGAACAGGTTAGCAGGTGCTGCTGTCGCCTCCAGTCGCCCTTTTTGGTGGTTAAAATAACAAGATTAATTAGATATAGGACAAAATAACATAAAATTAATGAAGTATATCTAATAACAAAACTATTTACATGCACACTTTAATCAAACTCATACGGCTATAAAATATTTAATAATATCAATATATTTATAAATATTGCAATTATTTATTTATTTGCCAGAAAAGGCACATTTTGTTTATGCAAACGCATTATTTAAGCGGGAATTACTGTTGATTCAATTGCTTCATCAAATCCTTTCATACAACGCTATTTGCAAGCAACAAGTGTTTATATGATCAAATAGATAAAACAAAGCGTTATAAAAAAGATGATGAAATATAACGAGCCTATCAGTCCAAATAACACAATAAACTACATCTTTATTCATGCGTTCGCTGTATATAATACTCATTATAAAACAATGAGATTATGCATAAAAATAAAAGTTATTATAAGAAAATATAATTATTAAATACATATACGTACATGTTTCACCAAACAAATTGTGGATGTCCTCATCACTCGCACCGGCCGCCAGGGTCTGTGCGGGTTGCGTGTCAGTTGCTTGCGATAAGAATTCATTGGTGTCGTCGCCGTCAAAAGTGCCTACGAATTCAAATGCATTGTGTTACAATTTAAAAAAAAACATAATAAATATGTGTGTATATATATATACATATATAAATGTAAAGCAACATAAAAACAGAAAATAATTAATATTACATTAAACTGTTTGCGATAACAAGTAATTGGTTTCGTCTCTGTCAAAAGAGCCTACGAATTCAAATACCATTTCATTCAAGTTAAATTGTTTTGAACTGTAAAGCAAATCTAAAAGGATTAAAATAGAATAACGATAAATTTCAATGTCGAATAAATATCAATAGCTAAGGTTAAGTGTTGGTATTGTTGTTCTCGAAATAGCCTGATAATAATATAATACTTATAAAGTATATCAAGTGGAAAAATATCATGTCCATTTTTATCGTATACGTTAACAAATTATTCGGGTCGTAACCAAATAACTGAAAAATGTTCAAATCAAAACATTTAAAGGAAAATAAGATTGAAATACAAATATTTTTTTAATTGAATGGTATTGAACTAAACACGACAAAAAATGATATAACTGGTGTTTGCTTATGCTAGCTTTTATCATGGTGTAAATCATGTTATATGTTTCATTATTAAATAGGTTTTATTTTCAGCTAGTGCAGACATCACTAAAGACTACATTGATGGAAGGTGTTTATGTGTTATTGAATGAATATAATGAATGAATGAATGAATAACATAAATAAAATGAAGAGAACAATCACTAACCAAGTAGACCGTATGTGAGATCTGCTTCTAGATATCGGTCTTCATCCACAGAAATGGACTGTCCAAGCGCGTTCTGTGAGATACTGACCTCAAATGTCAGCGCTGCAAAACACACGTTTTCATAAGTTTTCGTAAACATAAATAAAATTCAATACCACCTAATTCAATGCAAATGCCATGCACATTGCTACATACAATTTGGATATGATTTTGCTAAAGAGAATAAAATACAATATTAATCAATGCATTTTCGAGGCAAGTAACCAAATAAATTTTATATTCATGCAGCTATAGAAAAATTAAGGTACAAATTAATTTAATGTAATGTTGCGGCAAACAAATACATAGCAACGCATAGAAAATGTATGATTCAATTATTAAATGTGTGTCCTACTTATCATAATTCTAACCTTGTTCAAATGACAGCAAAATCGTCGTCGGATTCACTTTTGTAATGGCTACGTCATTAATTGAACCGTCGTCTTGCAAGGCAACACCCTCTACTGCATCGTTATAAAACCACGCCGTGTAATTGAAGTCCGTTGCACCGTCAACACGTATATCGAGTTCTATAATAAAAAAAGGTGTGTTTGCTCCAATATATCATGTTATACGCTCGGGTATCTTTAAATGAAATTACATTGTAGGTATACAAGCAAGCATTTAGCTTTAAGCATTATTTATATAAATATTACCGATAAAATTGAGATATATATAGAAACGAAACAGTTTAAATGATGTTTTATCCAAATAACATGGGTAATGTGTTGACCATCGTTTCAAATTTTAAACCCCAAAATTTGAAATCCAACGCAACTTATTTAATATTCAATTTAAAGAAGTCACAATCTCGTCACTTCTAACTTAACACATGATTAATTGAAATAACTCACTATCCCTTGCTTCGTTCATGCCAATATAAATAATTGGCACAAATGACACTTTGACGGCAAATGCACCAAAAATTGTAGCACGTAGGTCCTCTCCCTCAGTGTCGCGCGCCTATCAAGAACATACGGCAAAAATGATATTTATACCGGTGTGTATTGAAAAAAAAAGATTTTGAAGAAATATTGTTTATAATGTGGCATCATATTTATTAATCATCAATTAACTTTTAATTCCTTAATAATATTCGATTGAAAAAAAAGTTATTCATGTATTAGGGAATAATCAAAAATATGTTAGTAACTTATTTTTGTTAGATGTAACGTATATATGTACCTGTAAATGTCGAACATGAATAGTAATTTTCTTCTTATCAGTGGGATTGATGGTATTAGTACCCGCCAAAGGCACAGGGTCATTCAAATTCGTTCCAAGCATGAGATATTCACCTAAAATTTGATTAAAAAGACAAACATTAATAATTTAACAATTTTCAGAACAATACTTCAAAGTTTATCTATAGGGTGTATAGTTTTTGTGAACCAGTTTTAGTTACAAAGGTTTATGTTTTGTTTTTTTCGTTTGCTTTGTACCAAACAATTATGAATTTATATTTGCATATGATTTTAATTCAAATCTATTCATTAATTTTCATTTATTTTATTCAATGTAATCAAACTTGTACAAACCTAATCCATTGAACGTATACGGGACTTTATCCAGTGTAATATAGTGAGGGTCTCCAAAAGCCCAGGCTGAAAAGGGATGTAAAGCATAACATTATTTTTCATATCTCACTGAATACATCTATTTATATATGAACTAATACAATATTTCGAGTTTTTATTAGGGTTTAACTGCTACTTGTAAAAAGAAATATTGTATTGTTTGAAATAGAATATATTTTTGCACTTTAAAATATAATAGAAATATCAATTTACATTTTCAGATTAATTGTGCACAGGGAAAGCATTAAAACATATATCAAATTTGATAATTACCAACCCTCGGCGGAATATGCCACCTTCGTATTTACATTCTTAAATAAAGTGTGCACAAGGAAAATAAAACATTACAATATATATATATCAAATTTGATACCTACCAACCCTCGGTGGAATAAGACACTGTCTTGTTGCGGGCCGAACAGCATAGAATAGATCACATGATGTTGAATCAGCAGCACAGCAAATGTCTTTGTTTGCTTGCTCCTCCAACCAGTTGGCTACAGGGATAAAATTTGTATTTGTTATTACCTTTTAAAAAGACGTTAAGTATTTGATTGATATTTACACATATATATTATATTAGTTATTAATAAAATATGTGGAAACATCATGATGCAGCAGCACAGCAAATGTCTTTGTTTGCTTGTTCCTCAAACCAGTTGGCTACAAGGATAAAATTTGTATTTGTTATTACCTTTTTAAAAGTATTTAATTGATATTTACACATATAAATTATATTAGTTACTAATAAAATATGTGGAAACATCATGATGCAGCAGCACAGAAATGTCTTTGTTTGCTTGTCCCTCCAACCAGTTGGCTACAAGGATAAAATTTGTATTTGTTATTACCTTTTAAAAAGACGTTAAGTATTTAATTGATATTTACACATATAAATTATATTAGTTATTAATAAAATATGTGGAAACATCATGATGCAGCAGCACAGCCAATGTCTTTGTTTGCTTGTTCCTCCAACCAGTTGGCTACAAGGATAAAATTTGTATTTGTTATTACCTTTTAAAAAGACGTTAAGTATTTAATTGATATTTACACATATAAATTATATTAGTTACTAATAAAATATGTGGAAACATCATGATGCAGCAGCACGACAAATGTCTCTGTATGTTTGCCTCTAACCAGTAAGCTACAAATGATGTTTTTATTAATATGTTTTTGACCATATCAATCTGAATATAGTATATCATTATCTTCATTTATATATTATATAACAACAAATGGCTTTGTCTGATTGTTCTTCCAATCAGTTAGCTAAAATGTCGATTGTGGTAACATGTTTTATGAATATATCAAACTGAATATATCATATCAACATTTAAATTTGTTTGTATATATTTTTCATATAATATTTTCTTATTTATATTTATACAAATAGTCATACAATCTGTGGAATTATCATGTGTATAAGTGTGAATTTCACACTGTCATAAATTGAATGTATATTTACGTCGGCTCCAAAATGGATGGTTGACCCATTTGTTGCCCTGAAATCGCTCATTTGACCAGATAAGGCTACCAAAGAATGCATCATAGCAGCAACTCTGAAACAATCAAAATATAAAATTAATTTAATATTCGCTCCTGAATAAGTTTGAATTCCAGGATGATTAAAAAAATCATTTAATTGAAACAATACGTTTGAATAGCGGTAAAACATTCTATTCATGAAATAGGGATAGCTACCTTAGCCTTTTCTTACCGATGCAATCTCACAATGATAACCTTTTTCCAATAATGTACCAAACTTAAAAGATTGTTTTATCATTTAAGGTACTTATCTAAACACGCTTTGGACATATAAAAATGCAATTTGTCACTTAACACTTTCATTTCCCATTAAGTAGCGGATTTGAATATAATTACCTCTGTTCCCCATAGAGAAGCAACGGACACATAACATCTGGTAATACCAGGAGATTCAATTTCTGTCCATCTCCAGAATCGCCCTCGCATAGCCCTCTGAAAGACGACGCGAAAACATTGTTGAATCGAAATTGCTGAATATTCTGGCACATAACTTAATATAAAGATGATATTGCTTTATTACTACATATTGTCTCTTTAAATAATTTTTATTTCTGTGTTCTTCATGTGTATACTATTATATTGACCATTTCGGTTGTATTTAAAACTTAACGCTGATCAAATCAAAACTCAAATATGAAATACCTGTCACTTGTCGCTGATCATTCTTTAAATTCACAATTCTATTATATTTTTAGAATGATATATTGACCGATAAAAAATCAAATACTTACAAACCACATGAATTGTTCCTGACATGGGCACAAGGGCGCAAGTCCCCACTGCTCAGCGGTTGCAAAATACTGATTTGGGCTTAGCATTGGGCCGAAAAATAGTGAGAGAATGAAGGCGCCTAGACTGTTTGGTGGATTGAATCTAAAGAAAAATATAATGAATTGTTTAAAGATACATATTGTCACTAGAAATATATAATATTTTATAGTATATAGTTTGGTGAACCTATAACATACCTCAATTTTGTAATTGATATTACAGCAAAGGTTAAATAGAAAAAAAACTAAGTATCATTATATGTATAAGTATCAGTGGTTTATGTCAGTTAGTATGCACAATATACCATTATAGAAATCAAGAATAAAATATATGCTGTTTTTTGGTATGTTTATGGTTGAGGACTTAATTTCCAAACATAAAATCAATACATACTGTTCTTCATTGTACCATGCATTGCACAGTTGGTCGTTGGTCGGTGGTATGGTGTTGACAATTTCAAACGCAAACAATCCCGTTGTTGAACCCGTTTCTGCAATCAATGTAATGCAACTTAATAACTTGTTTTTGTCTTAATATCATTTCCCTTTTCTTGATAAGAAATAAAGGTAGGGTATGAATAAAGCAACTTGATAACTTGTTTTTCTCAATTTAATTTTCCTTTTCTTGATGAAAAATAAAGGTAGGATACGAATAGCTATGGAAATATCTTTCTATTTTCTCATGTAATGGTATTTATTTGACTATATTGATCATAACCGCTTATCGTATCAAGTCACGATGTAAATCCATATTGCAAATCATATTAATCAATATTCATGTTTAAATCCTATGTCATCACTAATCATGTTTCTTACGCATTAAATTGATCTCATTCGGTCTGAAGCAATCTGCATTTGGTGCGCCTGCACTTGCAAAACTACTTGGTGACATCTCCAGTACTTCAGTGCTTGATCCAGTATTGATAAAATAGCCTGTAAATATACACAGTATACACAATATGATTATTTAATAAGAGGTACACAATATGATTATTCCTTTAGTAATATGTTTTATGATGTTTTAAAAATTAAAATAGTCTTGGCATGTTTATATGGCTTTACTAGTTCGAAACATATCCAGTAATTTAAAACTTGATCCAATATGTATACGCTGTATGTATGCATTATTATAGGTTAGGAAATGTTTACAACTAAAATAGTCTTGTTGGGCATGCAGATATTGCTTATATCCATGTTGCGATGATAGCATGAAAGTAATTGGTCAACTACTTACCCATGACGCAATCTCGAATGAATTCGGTTTGCCAAGTCATTTGGCCATAAATATACAAAACCTCGACGCGGTTGGTTGATGAATCAGACAGTATAACAGTTTGGTAAGTGTTGCCCTGTTTAAACAACCAATAGGAAAGGATATAAACATATTTGCTTTCTATAAATACAGTTTAAACAACCAATAGGAAAGGATTTAAACATATTTGCTTTCTATAAACACGGTATCACTGATACCTGATATTGCCATTTGACATCAAAGTATCGTTTCGTACAATGACATCGCACAATATTAATACATATAAGTATATTCTTTCAACACGCATTACATGCACAAAATTGTTATTATTATGATTCAAGAACATCTTAAAATGAATGAATTACTTATACGCACATCGCTTTCAATGCTTTCGCCGTATTCCTGCGCGGGAATGATTTTTATTATTATGCAACTTGAGAAAATATTTGGATAATTACTAATAATTAATAATGACAATTAATAATGAATAATAAATAATACGCACATCGCTTTCAATGCTTTCGTCGTACTCCTGCGCGGGAATGACTTTGCTCCAAGTGATACAAATCATATAGTTCGGGGAAAATGTAGGCCTACCAGCCTGAACTAATCGTTCCCGAGCTAGCTCAAACATGGTGTTTACTCTAGAAAAAAAAAGTTTTATCATCGAACTAACGGGATTTGGTATGCATAAAAGTACTAAGGGCTGACATATTATCTAAACGCAATTTTATGTACCTCAAGGTCGTTATCATCCTTATAAATAACACGATAAAATATAACTGTATAGGTAAATAATACTCTTAACATATGTGTACCGAATGTTCATACTGTAAGCGATAGGTAATGCATAGCAACATATAAATTGTATACAGATAGCTTACACTTCAAAATTGTCATCAGTTTCAGCGACTGGTTGGTATACTTGATAATAGACATTGGTGGATCCCGTCCTATCACAGCTTGTCAAATGGGGAGTCAAAACCACCCTAGGAGTATCACCAGAGTCCAACACTGCTAGATTTGTTGGATTGGGAACATATGCAATATTCGATCCAAATTGAACGAGTCCGTTCAATCCCAGCTAAAATGGAAAGAAAAAAAAATTTGGCAAGTTCAGAACTATTTCAAAATATTGATACCTGATTTAGTCTAAACCATTCCTTTTCTCAAAAAAGCAAAAGACAAAACAAAATACACAGCGACAAATAAATTTATATGCATAAAACAAATATACTGAAATTATAATATTTCAAATGCATCGGCATAATAATGTATTTTTATATGTCTACTCATTTTGAAAATATCTAACGAATCTAGATGTTTTATTACACCATCAATACATGCAACAGCTAATTAAAACAATACGCTTAAAATGATGGTTTCCACTTACGTGTATCCTATTGTATTGGGTACCACCAAGCATAATTGGGGGAATGATGATCGATGGGCCAACGAGTGTGTTTAGTGTTGAGGAGCTGCTTGACATAGTGACAATCGAATCCCCGGTGGCTGTTGCAAAAGGAAGCAACTGTGTCTCTGCAATACAAGAAATACAATGGAATACATTATGAATGTTATTCACAATTAAACATGCAAACAAAAACGGGAGTTGATTGTGAGGATCTTTGGAAATAGCTGTTACAGATGGGCTATACTTTATTTATATTCAGTCGCCATTTAACTCTTTTATATCAATTTAATTATATGATAAAACAAAAACAAGTATAGAATATTTATACATAAAAAACCTGATTGCCATAGTTTCCCTTTCTTATGCAGAAAACATTCGAAACCCACACTCTGTTTGGAGGTGTTAACACGTTTCCCGTTTTATTAAAAATAGAATTATATTATATAAATCATTATAATTTTGTTTCATTCTATATACAAACTCACCTGATTGGCAGGTATCCCCTTCGAAGCCAAGAACGCAGTCACAGGTAAACTCTGTCGGCAGGTCGTTACATGTCGCACCGTTTAGGCATGGATTATCGTCGCAGTAGTTAATATCTACAGATTTAATAATTATAAAATAACAATTAAAATATAATAAATAAGAAAACAACGTCAAACGAAAAAAACTTGTAGCTGTGATAATATTCAGCATATGTTCTACCTATTCATCATCAGTTTCACCTTTCAATTATATCTGAAATCATATCTAATCGAACAAAAATCGCAATCTAATATAAATAACTATTATTACTTATCATTATAATGTTATGATGATAATTTTAATCTGAAAATATCAAGTAAATATAGAAAAGAAATTCTAACATTATGTGCAATTTTATTATTTTAAATTTACGCATCATTATTGAAGCGGATTAAAGAAGATCACACATAATCAGCATATCACAAATGTGAATACTTGATTGGTTGATCGATATAAGTGATATCTTTGAATGATAAATCTATAATGGATATGACTTATGTTGACTCAAAATTACATCAAACACATAAATTCAAATGCTTTTCCTACAAATATTTGACAACATATTAGTGTATCAGTTTCTCAATTGTCGCCCTTGTAAATATAATTAAATAGTAAATAAGTAACATAAATAATGAATATTTATATTTATATATAATAGTATATCATTTTTGTACTAACCCGTCTCACAATTGTCGCCCTCGAATCCGTCTAAGCAAAGACATTGAATTGATGTTGTCGTGGAAACACACGTTGCTCCGTTTTCACATGTATTCATGGTGTCACAGTTATCTGACGCTGCGAACAAATGCAAGATCAATTATGTTGAATATTGGATCAAATAAGTAATATCAATAATTAACAATGAGAAGTATTACGGTTGGTATGTTTGCCTCATTTTGCATGCATGGTGTCACATTTGTTTGACGCTGCAAACAAATTCAATATATTGGATCAATTATGTTGAATATTGAATTGAACATGTAAGCAATGTTAAACAGTGAGATGCACTACAGTTGATACGGTCGCCTTATTGCTGCATTTATCCGTAGTGGCATAGTTGTTCGATGCTGGAATAGAAAGAAAGTAGAAAGACAAAAAAAGAATAAAAACATACCAACAATCAAATTACATTTTACATATGGCTAATAACTACTTGCTTAACGATGATTTAGCGATGAAAATGCAATATGCTGGATTGTTTATAGAATCGATGCTTCACAGCATGCTATCTTCATTTTTATATTATACTATTTTAAAGCAGAAAGCTATGTTTAAATAGCAACACAGGTCTTACAAACTGAGCAGTCGGCGCCGAAAAAGCCTGTACCGCTGCAGTCACACTCAAAGCTGTCCCGCACTTCTACGCATGCTCCGGTATTACAATCAGCGTCGGCACACGCGTCAAATTCGAATCCTGTAATATATATATATATATTAATAGGTTATATATCAAATATGAAAATATTACATATAAAGCATAAAATTCAGATAATAATATCGCTGCAGTCACTTTTCAGGTTGTTGCGCACTTCGTCACATACTCCGGTATAGCAATCGGTAGTAATACAATTGGCACGTATCACCTTCTAGGCCAAGAACGCAGTAACAAGTGAACTTTATAGGCATATCACGGTTATATGGCTCTCAGTGATATTGCATAAATTGATATGTTGAATTCTAACAAATTTGTCTATGATATATCTATAGATATCTATTTATATTCACTGATTACTCAGAGTAAGAAAAGATCCACGTACCGGCGCCCATACTGACTGAACTGGCAAAGCAATCGTAACCCTGGATATAACTACTTGTTCCTCCAATGCATCGCTCAGCAACGGTGTTGCTTAGACTTGTTAGTGTTGCTGTTGTAGTTGTAGTAGTTGTAGTGATGGAAAATGTGACTTCCACTGCAAAGTACAAAAGCCGTATTCATTTTTAGCAAAGCATAAATACATGGGTTCATATGCATAAAAGCTAAATGAATTCTATCACAAATATACCACAAGAGTGTGTTTGCTTATATGTACAAAAACATTTATCTATGTTATTGTGCATATGCAATTTCTTTTTCAAACAGCACGGTCCTAGAATGTTTTAAAACTGAAAATGAAACCTTATTTTCATTAGCATGTTTTTGTAGTTTTGTTTCAATAATAATCGCACGATTTTAAACATACAATAAATTTAGAATGCGGTTACATGATTTGTTTTATTCGAACAGATGCATTTATACCTGATCCTTCAGTTAAGACGTAGTTATCTGTGAAAGCATTTGAATCTAATGCTTGGAGGGAAGCCTCGATCTGTAAAATGAATAAAAAATATTTGACTTTTTTCTTAATTTGTAAATATAGGTTTATACTTTTCATGTTTAACTGGACTTCTTATGGTCGTATGTAGCGGTTACCTATGAAATGCTTGCTATGGAACTTTTTATCTATAGACCATTGTATAAATTTACATGATTGGCACAGATTTGTTTTTATGCATTTGTTAGATCAAATATAACATAATTGATCTATTAAAAACATATTTCTCCATAAACACTTTAGCTGTCTATTTGAGTTATGTATACTATACTCACCGCGCTCTGTGTTGGCGTTACAACGGCACTATACGCCGTGGATCCAACTGTTGCCATGGCAGCACTCCATGTGGTATCAAGTGTAAGAGTCGCTCCCTCAGTGGTAGTCAGTGCTGAAAACGGTATAGATAGAGAACACTAAAATGTTATCCATATAAGGTTATATTGATAATCACAGGTATCAAGTGAAACGTTTGTCCCTAAATGGAACCTAAAGCTGAAATGAAGAAAAAAGATGGAGACCACTAAGATGTTATCCATATAAGGTAATATTTCTAATCAAATGTTACAAGTGTAAAGTAGGCTCCCCAAGGTGTAATTACAGTTTAAATTATAAAGTATACATTAAGTAAGTTATAATTCTGGTAATCCATATAAAACGCAATTTCTATTTTATTTGTTTTATCACGAAGGTCCATATAAAACGCAATTTCTATTTTATTTGTTTTATCACTAAGGTTAGTATTAACCATTATAAACATGTTTTGTATTCATTTTGTGTACATTTCATTGCTAATATTCTTTTTGCAATGATTAATACTAAAACTGTATTCGTAAAACTGAATATATTGATATACATTATTCAAATGATTATGTATATCATATCCTATATACATAGAATTTAATTGATAATATACATATCATACCGGTTCCGCATAGTGTTCCTGTGTATCCATCGGCGCACGTGCACGACGATTGCCGAGATAGTTCTGTGCACGTGGCTCCATTGAGACAAGGATCGGGATCGCAATAGTTCTGTTCAACTGAAATTTAAAATAAAATATTTAGAATTAAATGTACATAAAGGAACATATACATGAATATTTATGAAATCCTTTAGAAATTAAAAAGGATTTCATTGTAGTTCCATGAGCATAGCTCGTTGAAACATGGATCAGCATCACAATAGTCCTGTTGAAATGCAACAATGAATTTACTTTGCATAAATAGAAATCAAATAAACCAGTTAGTTCTATTAAGGCGTGAATTACCAGCGCAAAAATCCTGTTGAACGGTACTAAATTAAGCTGCTAAGACATGAATCGGGATCGCAATATTTTTTGTTTTTCTGAAAATAATATGGTCACAACATTTAATAACTCGAAATCAAATGAAATTGGTTCTATCAAGGCGTGGATAAAAAACTCAATAATCCTGTTCAACTGCCATTGAAAAAACAAACTCATATTGATAGATTGAAATGATCTATTTATCGTCAATGATTTGATATATATGTGTTTCCGTAAATTATTTTACAAAACAATGCTTTATGCGAACAACCCGTTGACAGATCTATTTAAATCAATAAAGGTACTTACTACCATCGAATACAATGGTACTAGCCCATACATTCTCGCCGTCGACGAGAGACAGGGCGTCTCCCTCGACTGTGCCCACAAGGGCGTCGAAAAACTGAGTCGATGTGACGTCATCAGGGAGAGCCAGGTCGAAAGTGATAAGAACGAAATCCCCATCTTCAGAAGCGACGATATTAGTGATGGTACATGTAACGCTCAGGCTTGTGGAGCACACCGATGCAAGCTGTAATAAAAACAGGTTATCAAAATCTATATGGTTCTTAAAGCATAATTATATTAACCTTTTTGCTTTTAAATTTTGTTTTCTATTTGATTCATATTTATGAAAATATATGCTACTCATAGACAATTATGGAATAAAGTTAAATATCAGATTTTTGTAAAATTTGAATAACATACTAGGCATACATGGCGATGGATCTGCTTAACATGATACAAATAGTTAAAATACATCACTTACTCCTGCTTCCGCCAAATCTTCATAACCGGCACCTGCAGTGAATGCCGTAGCAATCCGGAAACTTCCGCTAAACACTGTAATTAAACGGTATGAAAACAATCACTAATGCTATGTCGAAAATAATCAGTTTAGATTAAATGACGACAGTTTTATCTTAAGAATAGTTATTATAGTTATAAATAGTTAACAATTGTTTCACAATTTTTTTGAGGGGAAATGTATATATTGATATTGCAATGTATTGATGATATATGTATTGAGTGAATAAAAAGAAAAAAAATAGTTATACTCGTTATAAATGTCAAATATCGAAATGGTATCTTAAATAAAATTTAGTATTACAAGTTTTACCTGTAACTGGTGTTTGGGTTGTAGGTTCCTCAGGTGCATCTGTAGGTGCATCAGGAGCCTGAGTGGTTTCAGCATCAGGAGCATCTGTAGGTGCATCAGGAGCCTGAGTGGTTTCAGCATCAGGAGCATCTGTAGGTGCATCAGGAGCCTGAGTGGTTTCAGCATCAGGAGCATCTGTAGGCGCATCAGGAGCCTGAGTGGTTTCAGCATCAGGAGCATCTGTAGGTGCATCAGGAGCCTGAGTGGTTTCAGCATCAGGAGCATCTGTAGGTGCATCAGGAG
>LQRL01036671.1:7964-21135 GCA_001703475.1 Hydroides elegans
GGGGGGAAGAGGGGAAAGGTGGTAGTTGTGGATGACTTGATAAATCAATAACTAACTGTGAAAAAAGTTCTTATATATTTAATTCAAGATCATTTTTCAAATTACATATAAATAAACGCCCAATAATGTATAAACATCAACATTCCGCAGTTTAATATTTCATAAACTGAGATAATGCTACTTAATAAACCACAAATCGAGTTTTGCCTACATATGAAGGATTTCAAGTACCGGTAGTCCCTCTGATTTGAAACTCTCATACACAAACCCGATCCTACTCTCTCTTTCACAGGCGTGGTCGAAATCACAGTAGGCAACGGCGGCAGTGGCCCCGCCTTCCGTTTCACACAGGAAACATACACCGCCAATATGAGCGAGAACGCCATGCCCGGTCAAGACGTGGTCACTGTGAGCGCGACGGGCCGCAATTCGATCACGTATAGCTTTGTCAGTGGAAACCATGATGATGCGTTTACCATCGATAGGTTTCAAGGTGAGAATCATTGTAACAAAAAACCGTGATATTATAGAAATATCGCGTTATTTAAGGAAAAAAATGATATATTCTATATTCCTGTAAGAAAATAAGATTGTTTCATCTGGTAAGAATTTACAAACCGGGCAATCTGATTATTATAGCATACTGGTTCTTTTGAAGTTCTAGAGCGATTTTTTAGTGTGATTACACAACCAGAACTTTAACATGTTCTCATTGTTTTTCAAAAAAAAATATGTAAAGTGCGCTTTCTGTAAAATCAGTGATAAATACAAAAACAGATGAATATGTCAAATACCAGTTAAAATTAGCCCCTTTTATAATGCACGGTATTGTTGATATTGATGCATAATGTAACATGAAACGCTTCATTGTGGTTTTGCTTTAAATTCAATTACAAACACGGATGTATAATAGAGAACATATAGGCGGATATAACGAACGCATAATATTGGGTTGCTTTCAGTAAAGTTGGCTGTAAGGTATACATAAATTGTATGAAGTCTATACTCTATAAACAACCTTTCAAACAATGACAATAACATAAAGGGGTTTTCGAAAACGATGACATTCCACGAACAATTTGGCAACATCATATTTCTTGGCAAATTAAATGCAGTGCACCTGGACGCACCATCAAATATTTCAAAAGTTCAAAATAACATCTTATGTTAGAAAAAAACAAGACATGTTTTGGGCTTCATTATATACGTTTGAAATAATAATAGAGATGTTCAATAATATTTAAGATGGAGGGGCTGTGTTCAGTTAAATATGACATACACGTAGTATAATTCATGCATTATATTAAGCTTCTCTCGTTCATGTAAAACAAAGCATTTGGTACATGCATTAACCTTTAACCGAATTAGTCACCAGTGTTATTAGAGTTCGTTGTCTTTCATATTAAAATATAAAGTTAACTATATAATTTGGAAACATGATTAACATTCATATTCACAGACCACTTTACGGCTTCATCCATGCACTTCAACATTTAGTCCGGCACGTGACTCAATTTCTTAAAACAAACCAGATTTCTATACCGTATCCATAAGCCATATAACGGTTTGGCCATTATATACATCAAAACCTAGTTCTTCATACAACCTGTACACATATTTATATCATACCAATAGGTCACATAACGGTGAACGACCCTAGCGAGCTCGATTACGAAGTAACAGAGCGCATGCGTCTGATCGTGGAGGCGGCAAGTGGGCAGGATAAAGCGTATGCGACTGTGTATGTGAATCTGGAGGACTACAATGATAACCCGCCAAGGTTCACGCAGGATCGATATGTCATATCCGTGCATGAAGGTAAGCTTTAGGATTGAAAGAGAGTGATGAAAGTGTTTTGTACTGGCTAAAATGACTTTTAATATGTCTCCTTATCTGTGATCACTTAATATTTTTCGAAACCTTTTCGGATGGGGATGAAGTACGTGTTAGAACTCAACTCGGTTTTCAAGTATGAGCTGATTTTAATCAATGTTTTACCTGCTGCATTTTCTATCATTATAAAAACAAAACTCGACTATTCATCTTAAAATGAAAAATTCTCAAATAAAAAATGAAAGCAACGACATATTCTCTGGAAAACTATTTAATTCCTTCCAATCCTTTGATTACAGCACAAGACCGCGGTACATTCGTCACCCAACTCATGGCCACCGACCTTGACTCTGGCAACAACGGTCGCGTCTTTTACGAGATCCTAAATCCCGGAGACATAGGCAACGCCTTCATGTTTGATGGTCCGCAAACGGGTATTATTATGACCACAAGGGTGTTGGATGCGGAATATAGGCAGGACTATAAACTCATCGTGAGTATCCAGAATTTTGAATCTTGGGGTTGTTATGTATTTAAGTGTTAGGTCTGGGTTATGTTTCATTTGAAGCTGAGAATATGCCACCACTAGTATCACTATTTATAAGAAAGAAGTTTGATTTCAATAAACATAACCGCTTTCTTTAACAAAGCGATGAGCTACTGTAAGTATATCTTGGTCCCTTATAATTCAATGTGGGCGTTGTAAATTACTAGTGGATCACTAAATTGAAGTAATAGTTCATGAAAATACAAATATCAAGTCGTTGAAAATCAGTGCAACCCAAAACGATACCATTGCAAAATGGATTCATAACAAATTTTATTGCATCAAACTGAAATATTTAATCAATGTTTAACCTTAGCCCAAAACGATACCACAGCAAAATGTATCTATAACTGTTTCTCTCTTCGTATCCAGATTGAAGCGTACGACCGCGGCAACCCGATCCAGACGAGCACGTGCACTGTCAAGATCCAGGTGATTGACGTCAATGACAATGGACCGCACTTTGGCGCTAATAGACCCATTGCCGTAGACATTGATGAACGTAAGTTGTGGCAATCGATGTTATCAGTGATGGGCAAAGTCGCCGGTCATTCGGTCATTGTCCGGCTGAAAATCGAAATGACCGGCAGAAATCCGGAACGTGCCGGTCATTATGACCGGCACAGTGTCCGCAAAGATTTATCAAAATTGTTGAAACTTAAAGATGAATATTGATGTATTTATTATTTATGAAATTGTTTAAAACCCTCGAAACATACACGATTGAGTGCATAGTGTATAGGCCTAATTAAGGTCACATTATATGCCCTATCGCAATTTCTTGGTCCCGATTTCGGTGGTCGGAGGCCTTAAGATTTTGAGTATCTGTCTGTCCTTCAGTTCGTCGCTTCTTCAATACAGTACATGAAGAACTTTAAGACGGTGTGCATGGATTACAAGAACAAATCTAACAGCCCAAACTTTGAGAAGGTTATGACTTATGTTCTTTCAATTAGTTATATAACGCATATTGGTCTCCATTCACAACACTTCCGGTTTCGCTTATATGGCCGAAACCATCAAGTTTTCACACTCAACGCTTTATTCCGATACTATAACGAAGTCTCCCACCCATAAGCTGTAGCCTGTAAAAGCTCGCTGTTATTCTTTCAAAACACACATAATTATACACCCTGATGAATTCAAAACGAGCAATTAACAAGTCTGAACGTTTCCCCGTTCAAAAGTTTTAACCCGCTCTGTTACTTCTGAATCATTGAATTTGGCTGAAAAGACTCGTCCACAGATGTTACAATTACACATGAGCATAAAATAAATATATATCTGTAGCATTATCTGCAAATTCATCTTGCAAAATTATCGACAGTGTTTATAAGTCATTGAATTAAACTAATTCCGGTCTCGCCATACAGGTCTTTGGCTTCATTTTTAACCAGAAATAGAGTCTCTTGGCATCTTAATTTTCCCGTATATAAAATAAAGATGTCAAAAATAAGGAAGACAGGTACACAATGTCTAAAGGTCAGGGCATCCTGGTGATCTGCAACTCAAAACTGTTCCACCGTATTTGAGCTTGATTGATATACCACATAAATAATGACCGGCAGAAATTCCAAATGACCGGCAGAAATTCGAGATCAGCCGGTCATATGACCGGCGGACTTTTTAAAGATTTGCCCACCACTGTGTTATGTAGTTATGAACGAAGAATGTTTATGTAAATCCTCATAAAGAGAGTTTATTTAAACGCAAATAGTGTCTCCCAATGATTTAGGAAAACTAATGTAGGTCCTATGAAGGGAGATTTCTTTGAGTTGTGTTGTAAAAATGTTAAGTAGGCTTTTCAAAACAAATCCAACGAAACCTTGGTATCATGCAAGTAAAGTGTTTAAACTGAAATCATATATCTTAAAGAGTTATTGGGAATAATACTCATATTTTCATTGGCTTCAAAAATATAAAATTTCATGCATCTAAATTTAACGCAATTTTGACTCAATTATATTGCAGGCGTTCCACTAGGCTGGGAAGTCATCACCGTAGAAGCTACAGACACGGATGTCAATCATTTCCTCAACTACTACTTCGATGACAACGGTAACCCTGGCAACATGTTCTCCATCGACGCATACAGCGGCAAGATCACCGTTGCTAGGCTGCTCGACTATGAGCAGCAGAATAAATATGATCTCATTATCAAGGTTAGTAATGTATAAGGATGTTTATTTTGAAAGCACAAAGAGTAGATAAAATTCGTTTTTTTTTTCGCATGTCCCATCTTTGAAACCTGTTCATGTTCAATGTTCGAATATAATAGCAGCACTAGTTTTACGAACGTATTTTGTGAAGTTAGATAATAAAAAACAAGAATATTTTAATCTTAACTATTCCATTTAATATTGATTTAGTGATATGGTATATTTCATATTTTATTGTAATTTCAGGTATCGGACACTGAGCACGAAGACGTGATGGAACTGCAAGTGAACGTCCAGGATGTTAATGATAACCCGCCCGTCTTCACCCAGTCTTCCTTCCAGGTAAGCTTCAAATGATTTACACTGTGCAACTGAGCATTAGTTATGTCTGGTATGTTACCAAAGAAAAGTGTGTTGGATAGTAACAAAGGATATACGTAGATCTAGGGAACAATTGTGAGATACAAATCTACCTTTATCACATATTAGGGACTTGCAATGTCAAAAGAAACTCACCAATGGTTGAAGATAAAAATAAACAGACACATTGGTTGGCTTGAACAGTTCATTTGATACTTAACATTGATATTAAGTTTGACATAACAAACACACAAGGTGATACTGGAAAATTTTCGAACAATATTTAATACATGTAGAACACATAAATTCATTTCACTGCACAGATCGAGGTGGACGAGGACACTGGCGAGGGCGTCTCCATCTTAACAGTAACAGCCACGGACCGTGACGACGGCGAGAACGCGCGCATCACATACAGCATGATCGCCGTGCCTGGATTCTACATACATCCTGATACAGGTTAGTTGCATTAGGCGTTAAGGGAGGGTCTTATAAACTGGTTAGCGGGGGTCTTGTGTAAACCATTTGGTCACAATTCGTGTGTTTGGTTTCGCAAGTGAGGGTCGATGTTAATCGTATCATAAGCTAATTTTCACACTACGATGATCATGCAAAAAAGTACGGGCAAAATATAACGTGTACCATTCTGTTGAATAAACATATTACATGAACCATTTTTTTAACGATATTTTCTGATTGCTATAAAAACTCATGATATTGAATTTTACCTTTTTTCACATAAATATGTTGAACGAGGCTTAGCCTTTTCCTGATAACCGGCCGACGATAAATTCCTTTCACATTTATGTTTCGAAGATCTATACATCTCCCTCCCTCTTTTTTTAGGCACGATCTCCACCAACCGCACGGTGCGCTACAACCGTGATCAATCAATTGTCAACCTGGTTGTCACAGCAACCGACCATGGCACGCCTCCCTATACTGCTGTGGTGCCAGTGCAAGTGTCCGTACGCGATATCAATAACAACAGGCCCGAGTTCCAGGAGAATGTCTACTAGTAAGTCAAACTGAATTGTCTCTAGTTGTTATCAAATGCATGTTTATGATTATATATCTACGAGTTTTACCACGCCTGAGTGGAAATTCGTTTTAATCCCATATCCATCTTCGACACGCAGCTCAAATTTGACAACAAGATATGAATTTCTCTAACAATAACCAATATCAATTGTTGAAATTTGATCAAAAAATTTCACAATGCTATTGGTTACACTGGTATGCCTTTAAACGTAAAGATATATAAAAATATATCAAACCATTCCTATGCTTTAATTAACTAATTACATGTATATAATTAGTCAACATTATCCGACGCTAAGGATTAGAATAGTATGTACTGTTTCTCACGAAACGCAAATTTAAGCGATAATAATATATGTGTGGTACCTTTACATAAACAGTGGCAACGTGGCCGAGGACGAAATGGAAGGCCTCATTATCGTGTACACGCGCGCCATCGACGATGACAACAGCGATGATAACCGGAAGATCGATTACTCCATATTGGCCGGAAACACAAATGATACGTTTCAGATCCAGAATGAGAATGGCGCTGTGTATCTGGTGGGGCCGCTCGATCGCGAAGTGACGGCTGAGTACAGGCTAACGATCCAGGTAATTTATGCAATTATATTTAGTAAATCTAGCTTATTACGGGGATAACCATATAGCGGTAATATAATTAATACTTACTATCCATTTGCGTCCTACAGATTCGTTCCATATGTCCCTTTCTACATAAGTTGACTGATGCAAGACATAATTTTAATAAAGGCCTGTTGGCCATTTACATCAAACGGAGGTGCCTAAGATATTGCCTAAATACCAAACTATATCTCTGTTCTCATATTATAACTGATATACTAGCAAAAGCTAATTTGTAAAACACCTACTAAAGCAAACTCGTTTACCTCTTTTATTCACCTATAGGCCAAAGATCGCGGCGTACCTCCCCTTTCCTCAACCGCATCCGTCATCGTTACCGTAGACGACGTCAACGACAACGCACCTATTTTCGCGCGCAATTCCTACTCAAAAGAAGTCCCCGAAGACACGCGTACCAACGTCGCTCTACTGCACGTGCAAGCGAACGACAGCGATTCGGGAATGAACGGTCGCATCAAGTACGATATCACATCGGGCAATGATTACCATAATTTCGAAATCAACCGCGAAAGTGGTTTGATCTCGGTGTCGCGAGAATTGGATCACGAGACGCGCGCGATACATAAGTTGACTGTGAGCGCCTGTGATATGAGTCTCGACTCGCCAAGGCAAAGCTCGTTTGTCACGGTTACAATCAATGTAACGGATGTCAATGAATATGAGCCTTCGTTTCCGGTGTATATGTATTTCGAATCGGTGCTGGAGAACCAAGCCGTTGGGTCACCTGTATTTACGGCGGAAGCATCGGATTTAGACGGTGGTATCTATGGTATTATCACATATGAACTAGAGAACGCGGGCGGTAACTTTCAAATTAATCCTGTTACTGGCGTAGTGACGACGCTTCGACAGTTTAGCCGCAGCAATGATGAAAGCTTTGAGTTTAAATTAAAAGCGGTGGACCGTGAAGGACAGTTCTCCCGCGTACCGGTTATCATTAAAGTGGAACCGAGCTTTAAGCCTATCTTCAGTGAGTCAACGTACAATTTCGACGTACGCGGTGACGCAGAAATGGGTGAAGTGATCGGCCAAGTCGTTGTCAATAACCAGCCAGGCGACGTTTCACTCGTAGAATACGAACTCAAATACCCACACGAATACTTCGCCATTAACGGTCTAACAGGTGAAATCCTGGTCATCAAGGACCTACAAAGTGACAGCACTGAACAAAAGCGACGCAAACGCAGCAACGGCGACGACGAAATCCGCGTTCGCCGCGCGTTGGAGGATGACCGCGTTAACCTGATCGTCGTAGCAAAAGTGGGCTACCCGCCTCAAACCTCGGAAGTCGCAATTTCGATCGCCGTCGACCACAATTGCGCCGGTTGCGCGGGCTCCTCGAAAAAGAGCAGCCAATCAAGCAGTAGTAGCGGCATCAGCGGCGTTTATATCGTGATCATTGTCGTGTTCGTCGTGCTCGCGGTCGTGCTGGGTATCATCATCTTGGCGCTGTTCGTCCGTGGTCGCACACAGCGCAAGGCGGCCAAGAACGATTCACGCTTCAATTCATTCAACGGCGTCGAAAGCGTCGCGGGGGGTCATGGACCGAACGGTTACGGACCTCCATCGTATGCGGACGCCGCACAGCTGTATGCGCCACATGGCGGTATGACGGATTCATCGTCACCGGATGCCGGGTCGAGTGGGCGCGGGTCGGTCGATATGGAAGAGGATGAGGAGATTCGCATGATAAACGCGACGCCGCTGCATTCACAGGACGCCCGTGGCGCGCCGCCCGATTCAGGCATGCAAGACGATGACGCGATGAGTGAGCATTCAGCGAAGGATCATCATGAGTACTTGGCGCGACTTGGTATTGACACGACGAAGTTGAAAATGAATGAAACCAATAAAGCGCAATCGGTGGAGAGCATGCATCAGTTCTCGGATGAAGGAGGCGGCGAGGGTGACGGGTTGGATACGTTCCAATATAGCGCCATGCGACAGGAGAGCATGGCCAGTTTGGAGCAGGGCGAGCCGCAGTTTGGCTTCCAAGAACCCGCGGCTCAATCAACGGGCGGGTCGCTATCAAGTGTTATCAATAGCGAGGAGGAGTTTAGTGGTTCGTATAATTGGGACTATTTGTTAGACTGGGGCCCGCAGTATCAGCCCCTGGCCGATGTGTTTACTGAAATCGCGCGCCTCAAAGACGACAGTATTAAGCCCAAGAAGGCACCCACGAAAATCGTGCCACAAATCGTGAACTCGGGTTTTATCAACCAACAGCAATTGCGCACGTCCTTTCCTCCGCCCATAATTACGGACGCGCCGCCTAAATCCATTGAACTTTCCGGCGGGGCTGGAGGCGGCCAAGGAGGCGGGCCAGTGGCGATGGGAAATGCGCCACCACAACAATTCTCCACCTCCTCTAGTCACGCCAAACCTCATCACCACCACCATCACCCACGTGAGCGCAAAGACTCAAGCTCCTCTAATCTCACTGTGAATTCAACGCGCACCAGTCAGTTAACCTCGCTTTCTAATCTGCCCAAATCGCCCATGAGCTACGAGTCTTCCTTTACCACTACCCCGCTATCACCTGACTTTGAGAATAGCTTATCACCCCTGCAGCAGCACAGCCCTACCTTTAGTCCTATTGTGACACCTGGTGTGGGTAGCACGGCTCATAGTACAGGGGGACATAATACGCCACATGTGCATCATCATACGCCGCATCGCACCACAGCTGGGTCATCGTCCCAGGGCAACCAGTCGTCGGGGTCGGAACAAGAAATACATATCTAAGGGGTTCGCTGTTATATGGTCGGTTTCAATGTGGGTATTATACCGAGAAAACGCTATATGGTCTATATGATTATTCGATCATTGCTAATAATGACAATATATGGACGTGTTGCTATATAATGTTAAGACTCTATAGGCATTTTCTTGGGGGAGAGCGCAGATTGTGAGCATTGATTAGGTCACTTAAATATGCTATGCAGGTATGGGACCAATAATGAATTTTATTTCAAATATATAAATCATAAACTACATTATTATTGTTAATGCTATCATTATATACAGTGTACTCGACTTTGTGTAATCGATGAAAACATTTCAGACCTACGAATAACATATCTTGTGCAATTTTTCTTATAACTTTAAATCAACGGGTTGGTTATAGAATGTTGCATTTGTCAAATATTTAACCATACGCATGCGCGAAAGAGGAAGTGGGTTGCATCTCAGGGTGGGTCCAATACACAATACTCAATGGGTCATAACAGGATACATATCGATGGGGCCGGGCGGGTTGTTTGATGAATTTCTTTAAATGTTATTGCAGCCAAAATACACGACTTATGAAACGGGTTTATAAAGACATTTTCCATTTATGTGTGCATCAATTGTTGTTGAATCATTGAATAGAATATGCATTAGCATTAATTTTGTTAGACACCAAATTATAAAATAAGCAAGTATACTACCTACATTACGGCAAAAATGTACATGTATATAGGCAATGCTATTCTATCCTACCCCTCGAACTTACAGTTTCAATTAAGTACATAAAATTGTATCTAGCGCACAGCTAATTGTATATTCTAACAGCAAATGTATCAAATGAAATACCAGGGTATACCAAAATGATCTAAATTATAGTCCATTTTGATGTATTACATGTAGTTTTGTAATTAAAGTAAATTGATAAGGATATCATTTGAATGATAGATAATTTTGATTTTGTTTAATATTTTTGAAAAGAATATGTTTTTGAAATATTTGTTTCTACGTTTTTCATTTCCTTAGTATTTATTTTCATACTTAATAATTCCATGAAAGGTGCTTATATAATGGAATATCCGTCTTGATGTTGTCTTTTAGCCTGCCTTATTGTTGGTTAAGGTCGTTTACTTAAGTTTAGTTCTATATTTTGGAAATGAAAAATGTTATGGATTTTATTTTGTTGTAGTCGTATAAGTGTTAGGGAAAAGTTTATGAAAATGGACCAGAAATAATTTATAAGAAAGTAACTAACTATATAAAATGTATATAAATGTCTTTTTTTATGTCTTTTCTTTTTACTCTTTTTCGCTAAACAATTAAAGGATGCATAGAAGAAAATATACCTATGTTTGGTTCAACCAAAAAGATCATTAAATGAAAATTAAGTTTAATTTCAATTATATCGTTGTTATTAGTAAACAATGTCTAGTAATTGGTATATAATGTCTGAAGAACCAGAAAACATAAGTCGTTAATCAAATTGTGATTTGTTTATATGCAAAAAAGGTTTCGTTAATGAATATATTTCTTTTAAGATTTATTTATTGAACATTCTATCTGGCAATGAACAATGTGATATTGTAACTTCCATTGAATATTATCGCAACTGTTTATTCAAATGCCGTCCATGCAAAAACTGGTTGAGATAAAGTCCCGATATTTTATAATTTTTACCAACAGGAGAGTTATCGTGCTATATTGTACAATTTGAGTACATTTTAGAATACAGTTCGAAGCGTTATTTTTTGTACAGCTGTAGATTCTATTATACATAATATATGATATATTTATACTGTTTAAATTGTTTAACTGGAACCAGTATGTTTCATATAAATTATAACAAAGCAATAATTTAAATCGGTTGGTATTTGATATTTGAACTTACACTTTGTACTCGAATACGAAAACCGGTAGTGAACTTGCAGTTTATATTTTTATAACGTAAGATAAAACTGTTGAGGATCATTGAAATGTGATTTTCTATAAACTGTAAATTATGTACATAATCGCCTTATTATATTATGCTGACTTAGACTGTGATCTTTTTAGATTAGAGAACGTAGCTTTATAAATGTAGCCTATGTGTATATGCACGTTCAAAACGAGTAGTGCGTATCGGTTGATAAACGTTCAGCTTACTGTTAATTCTCGAGAATATCTACCTGCAATCGAATTCGAAGTAAGATTGCAGCATGATTTTGAAAACTGTTTAATGAAACGGCCATTTCGTCAATGTTTGGATAGAATCTGTCATTTTCATTTCATATTTGGAAAACTAAATATAACGAGAATTTATCTGTTAGCTGAACCATATGTGAATATGTAAAAATATGCAAAAAACTGGTTCATTTCCATGAGTTGCTAGAGCAACCTTTTGTATAAAGCACCGCTTCTTTACATGATTAAGTACTTAATAATTAATGTTTCAACATCGCATTTTATACTCTTTTCAAGAAATAAAACTCATTTTTCAAAAGAGTAATTAAAATTGTTGTTTTACTGTGTTCACAGCTAGAGCCAAACATAATCAAGACTTTCCAAGGAGAGTGTAGGCCTAAATCATAATCGTCTTTGCTAAAAACTTTGTCTTACGACTTAAATTTGAAAAAGATATATGACTGGACCACTAAATAACAACTGGACACATTTCTGTATTAAGCCATATGGTCAAGGATGAAGGGGGGTCTTCTCTCACATTAGACGCATCTATTATCTTGGTAGAACATAATAAATGAAAGATAATAATGGACGATACTACTCCAACAAGGTTCCATTCACAAACACGAATAGTCTCAGCGGCTTAAAAGTCAATCATTAACCGCAAATCATGCATAAAGTGATAAAACATGAGCTTACAGATCTGACAGAACTTGAACAAACTGCTTCAAGATCCTAGAAATATAGCCCAGTAAAACAAAACATCTCCTGTTTCATAAGTGAAAGAACTCTATTTTAACATTTATAGCGCCCATGACCCAGCACAATATATCATGATCTGGCAATTGCTATTTTATACTTTATAATGGGGATATGATTTTAGCCACACCTGTACAACTCGTTGGAAGTCAACAGGTGGATTAAAATAATAAATCACTTTACTAATTCATTTAATTTTCATTTTCTCCGTCTGCCTCATTGCCTATCATGTTGGCAAAACGTATTATGATCCAGTCATGGTATAACTTTGCTTTTAATTTTCCACATTCGCGTCATCGGCGCCCCAATCAAAATATAAAATCTTTTGATCCTTCACACTTCCGCTGAAGCTTGTAATTCAGATATTCTTAGAAAGATCCTTTATAATGTAAGACTTAATTGTAATGTGCTAAACAAATTTTGATTATAAGTGATTGAAACAATAGGTAAATGATCAAGTAAAACATAAGTTTATAAAACTCGTAAAATATGAACCCTTTAGCAAAACGAAATTTTAGTTATGGCATGACAACATAACGGCCACGCTCACTCTTAAAATGAGAGCAACTTAAAAGGGTTTATGAAAAAGTTGCACAGAATACCTAACAAATCCAGAGATGTACCGGTTCATGTTTTGTTTATACATGTATCTCCACATTTTTATCCCCCGTGAAAACGAGGGGATATAGGGTTGAGCTTGTCCGTCTGTCTGTCCGTCTGTCTGTCTGTCCGTCTGTCCCGCTTGAGATAGGGTACGTTGTGCAGGCGAGTTTGGTCTGAAGGAGTTGAGCTAGAGCTTTGAAATTTCACACACATATGAACCAAGGTCTGAAGTCGTGCCTCGTCAAGGTTTCATCTCGATCGGTTGAAAATTGTCGATTCTGGAGCACTTTAAAAATTGTCGATTTTTTTTTCAGATGCTTAGTACTTTGTGCACGCA
>LQRL01036698.1:0-18669 GCA_001703475.1 Hydroides elegans
TAGATACCATTTCCGGTGAAAACAGAAAATGCACGCACGGACAGGGCAAAACCTATATGGCCCTCTGACTATAGTCAGGCGGGCCATAATAAAAATAAATAAGTTTTCAATATGCAGAAACGGAAACGGCAGAGTCACCTCGATTACGATTGCATAATAGCATGATTACTGCATAAGTCTCTACAAGTGCAACTTGATCCATTGCTATTGCAAAAGTTGGAACAACGACAACTTTGCTTATATAAGCAATATAAGCACATGTTAGCAACAACTTCTATAACCAACGATCTTGAAAACTGACATTAACAGTGTTTTATCTAGAAACCGAATTTAGTACGTTTGTTTAGGACCTTTTTTTGAACACATTCTTAAAGAGTTAAGTGTGCCTCTAGATAAAATCAGTACGTGAAAAAAATGCGACATTACGAAAAAACACATTCCAGATAAAACACTGCATAACACACATATAGAGCACTTAATGTCAAAGCAACATGTTCGTAGATGCGCTACGATTGACATTTGCAAGTCATTTTGATTATGACGTAACAATTACATTTCTGTCGCATAATCGCTTTTAAGTGATATCTCATCTATATAAATAGAAAAATGAAAACAGTCATATTTTTGCTTATATAAGCAATGTAAGCATAGGTTAGCAGTTTTTAAATACACATGCATCTTAAGAAACCTTGTACCAAATTTCATTAAAATCGGCCCACAACTTACGGAGGAGTAGCATTTTGAAAAAAAGTTTAACACACTAAACAAATAAATTTATATATGTATATACATATAAATCAATAACGGCCAAGCGATGGGACAACCCCCGTCTTGCAAAGCAAGCCGTGGCTAACAATTACGGTTAGTTAGATAATACTTTTTTTGTACATAGATATATTTGTATTTTGTGCAGTTATACAGACACATATAGCGATACCCGTCACCCTGTTATATGTCCTTAGTGTAAACCAAGATAGTGAAGGCAACTATTTTCCATCTTTAAAGTTTCAACTCGAATGAAAGTTTAACACATATATAATATCCACTTCCATGAATAAGATCTTAACGCACTAGACCAAATTACCAACTCATAGGTCCATGCACTAATAATGCATTCTTTGCCCAAGTATGCACTTTTTCTAAATGTGCACTCTTTTTGCAACGTTGCATTTTTTTCGAGTTTTTTTTCTTTTTGGATAAGCGAGGGAGTGACGGTACGCCTTTACAAACCTTTACCTGACTTGTAATCGATTATGCACTCTTGTTTTCTCTTTTTTTTTTGACGCACCGAAAATAATTAATCATGCAATAAAATCAAGTAGTACATTGATTACAACTAACCATTGATACTTGCTTTATGGATGCCCACCCTTTTACGATGTAACTGATAATTATTCCGATCATGCAAATAATCTATAGAAAGGAGTACATTGGTTACAGTTCATTATTGCATTTCACTAATACATTTAATTTTTACAGTTGATTATTATAGTTCATTATCATAATTCATAATTGCTAGTAGCAGTATGGGTCCTAAAGAGTCTTTAACAATACAGCTCTCCTCTCAAATCACAGTCTCAAAAATAAATCTCAATACATGAACAAAAGTCTTAACATTAATTAACTCACAACGGATATACATAATGCCCATTTACCTAAATGTATATAAGCCTAACATCTATGCATAACTCAATGTTGCTCCATAAAAGGATAATAGGACCTAATGAATAAAAATAACATACATTTCACATCAACTCATAATTCGAGCATAACAAAGTACCTTAAGGCTTAGGCCCCCACATCATAACATTTCATCTTGATAATTTACCTACATATACATGTATAATCACTAATCAGTCAAACATTATCTACATCTATACTGAATCTGCTCAAAATTAGTTCTGATATAAATCTATCAATGTTGACAATACACTAACGATTTTACATAACTTTGTCCATGATAAAGCAAAACGATTCAAAACAAACAAACATTCAACCATGGATGCTGCATAGAAATTCAAGTATTTCGCGCATGATTTTATTAACTTGATCATATACAAAGTTTAGAGAAAACCTGCTCTACAATATATATATGATTCCTTGATCCCATAACTTTTTTACTGTAACGATCAGATAGGAAGTTTATCGTCGCAAATTTACTAATTCCATGTTTGTGTATGACACATATCAGGGTTCACAAAACATATATACCCGTGTTTTAGAAAAGAAACATACATCTATACACGGAACATTTCAGTCAATACCCTGCACTTTTAATAAAACGTTTTTGGATAGCACCATGATTTCAACAACTCATACGACGTATTGATTATGCCCCAAGATACACACGAGCGCGTGAAATTCACATGCGCGCCGCGAAACATTTTGCGCCAGCTCCTATTGCGTTCTTCGAATACGGCGTGAAAACTTTCACGCATGCTTATATAGGGGCCACCCACGTGTTCCTGCATACGCACTTTAATCACGTTCAGTGGATAGAACAGCGTGCTGATACTGGCCCCTAAAACAGCACCACTTACGAAATTGGCGCCCATCTCAGCCGCTTTGGAGGTATTATCGAAAATGAACAACTGTTTCAGTGGGCCACGCAGCATGAAAAACAGGGCGTTGCTGGGTCCGTTCCGTATGAGTACCGGCGTCATACCACGGTAATACTCCGCTATCCCATTGGCTCGCAATTCAATAAAGGCATGAAAGGTATTCCTAAAGTGTTCATGATAATACTTGTTTTGCATAAGCGTTTGCACACGCTCAAAAGGACACAAAATGGCTTCCGTGCATCCGGCTAAAATGGCTGCCGTAGCTTGGGTGACGTACATAGGGCATTGTGGGACATAAGTCCATATATAGCATTGGTACATATCGTACATGCCAAACATCAAAGCCATTGAAGTGGACTTTTGAAGTAAAGGAGGTAGGAGGCCCCGGTATAAATGGAAGATTCCTTCGCGATGCAGTTGTCTTACAGCGCGCCATGTTCTAATGCCGTGAAGTTGCTGACGAAACATCACCTGGATGGAGGCAGAGCAAATAGCGTGCAAGGTTCGTGTAAATAAAAATGATAAATATGTTGTACATTTTCAAGGTTAAATATGAACAAAAAATACGTGTATGTAATTACTTTATAACGTGATAGCATTCAGACTAACATCTGTCGAAAGCAATAAAAACGTTATAGAATACAGAATATTTGCATGAAATTAGTTTATTGCATGATAAATGGAACAAATATCTTATGAATCTTGGTTGTGCTTTAATTAATGCGAAATTTCGTGAAGTTCAATCATCATCGTTCTTTCCTCGCCATTTTTGACAGTTGTATGCTTTATACCCCGTATAAAGTCAGATGAGTGATTGATAGCAGGGTTCGACATAAGCACTCGCCAACTCGCCATGGCGAGTGAAAATTTCGTTTGGCGAGTACGACCTGAAAGTCACTCGCCATAATGGCGAGTATGAAATTTTGGCAGAAACATTTTGGCGAGTACGAAATGAAAGTTGTTCGCCAAATTTAAATATGCACTCAGATATTTATACATTTGGTATTTATTTCATCGTTTATATCTATAAATATCGATGGAAATTTCGCTCGCGCCTTCGGCGCTCGAAATTTAAGTATAAGAATGGTTACGTTATATCAGCAGCAATATTTCACGGTTTTAAAACTTTGAAAAAACTCGTTCAATATGAAATTAAGTATTGCACAATTAAACCAAACATCAAGTAGTTCTAGTAATGATAGAACAATAATAAACATTTCAAACTTTTAAAATTGTTTCACTTGGCACAGCTTTTTTTATATCGTGTTGGCTATTAAAAACTATTTGGGGAAAATGATTTAAGCAAAACTTTTCCGACTTGTTTTAAACCACCAGGTTATTCAGAAAAATAGTTCATTAGATAAATCTATTTAATATTCATTTTCTTCCCTGCCTCATTTACTCTTCTTTTGGCGACATAAACAGGGCTCGAAACTCGATTTTTCCTCGCGGGGCCCTTCGGGCCCCAACTCTAAAAACCCGGGGGCCAAAACCAAAATCCGGTGGCCCGAACATATACATCTATATGAAGGAGGTTTTAAAAATGTAGGGGCCCTTCGGGCCCCCGCCCTCCAAAACCGGGGGGCCATTTGAAAAATCCGGGGGCCAATGGCCCCCGGGCCCCCGTGAGTTTCGAGCCCTGCATAAATATGGTATTATTAAGCCATGATTTTTCTTTGTCTTGAATTTTCCAAGTACGCGCCTTCGGCATTCAAAATTAAAGTATACAATATGTTGATCGCCCACACTACCGCTGAAGGTTTAAGAGTTCAGATATTCGTATAAAAAGACCTATATACGGTACCGTAAAAACTTACTAGCAAGGATATTTTAACTTTCAAATAGGTACTCCTATGAATGTTCTAAGTAAAAATTAGATAATACATGCTTGCAAATAGGGGCCATTTTAGAAAAATAGTAATTAAGGTTTTACAACAGATGGCCCTGAGTTATCTAATATTGAAGGTTCGCATGCGCTTGAAAAAAAAGTTGCAAAGGAGACCTAAAAATCCTTAATGTAACTATTTGTTAATATATGCATATTTGGATTTGGCGAGTATAAAATCAAGTTACTCGCCATATTGGCGAGTACAAAATCTGTTTGGCGAGTATGAATTCGAAGTCACTCGCCAGCTTGGCGAGTATGAATTTTCCCTTATGTCGAACCCTGTGATAGTCACAGGAAGTGACACAGAATGAGAAAAAGAGAAGAGTGGCAAAGAGAGAGTCTCGGAGAAAGCAACAGAAATCTAGAGTAGAAAGGAAATAAAGGGAGAGAAAGACAGAGAGAGAGCATTCATGAAACAAGATCACATTATACACATCAGCTCACCTTATTTAGAGGAAACGTAGCGGTGACATTTATAACAGCGGCTCCATAGCCGCATACAAACTCACTCCCACGCCATACCGGCGCCTCCATTTTGACATCATTTCCAGTCCTTGAGTGTCCGTCGTTACTTTTCATCCCAGCCCATAATGCCGTTTGTGTATGATTAACCGTTTGGTCGGATGTCGTCACGTCAGGACTTCTCGCCATGGTGACGTTTTAAACATATCTTATCTAGCTTTAAAAATAAAATATATAATTTATATAATGTTTTACTCAGAATGCCAATGCTCGTTCTTACCGTCTTATATAATGAATCCAATAAAACAAACGTGAAACAATCTGTGAAATACGACCATGCCGTAATGTAAAGGGCCTGATATGTTTTCTGACATGACACCTCGTTCTATAACTTCCAGATACCATATATTTACATGATTTAAATGACACAGCCGCATGTCAAACTGTTTTAACTAGATAATAACATTTAACGCTATCTGTCGAGCATATGGCGATTATCTACTCGTAATATTTTATTGCAATAGTATAGTATACGTAAACGCCATTTACCATTTCCGGTTAACATATTTCAGCTATACAAAGGCACATTACATTATCTTAAGTAAATATCCAATATCTTTCAATCTTCTATTCAAAAGCCGTACTATGCTCAAGATGGCGAGAACAGACTGAGACAAGGACTGACATATAAATGTTTGGGCCCACCGATATTTGGGGCAGGGGCTTGAGAACAATGTAACAATCAATGACTGCATAACTCTATGTGAAGTTGTGTGTTTTTAATCTTAGATGTATTTATTAAACGCACTGATGTGGTAAATAGCAGACGGTAGAAACAAAATATCAGATTTGAAGCATAATGGAATATTAATATTATGATGCTACAACAGTGGTCACAATATGGCGCAAGAAAGTTATATATTATTATTTTACAAGACACAATGTATGTGTTGATTCTTCTAAGGTTGTTTGCTTTAAAGAAGAGTTGAATATACGAGTACCGTATTGTCTCTAATAATCGCACACTCTCCAATAATCGCACACCCCTCGCGAAAATAACAATTTTTGTCTCTAATAAACGCACACCCCTAACTTCCGGTTGCTCAAAACTCATAAAATTCACTAAAATTACGGAAAATTGCGGAATGTTACAATTTTTGATGAAAATGATGATGAGGAATTCGAGAAGAAAGTAACCAACTTCGAATCTCCTGGGCATAATGATGACTTATTTCAGCGTTTTAAACATTAACACAAGGGGTTAATGCTATAAATCATGCATTTTACATAGTTTTCGTTTGTCTCTAATACTCGCACAGTGTGCGATTATTAGAGACAAAAAAAATGCTGATTTTGAAAAAGTGATCGCACATGTGCGATTATTAGAGACAATACGGTATATATGTTTGTAAACAGCAGATTAAATCTACGAAGGCTAAATTAATATTAGCTGTGTTATATTATTTCGACCTGATATACGCTTTTGCAAATCACTCATAGTGCAGTAATGAAAACATCAGCTGTGTGATTTCATAATACACTAATTAAATCCTATGTTTTTACAGGATAATCACTGCAAATTATTTAACTTTGAGCGATAATAAAAGATTATATCCAAAATTATGTCAATGGACATAGTTCGAGTAAAAATATATAATATGTGATGTAAAAAATAATAAAGATCATGTATATATCCAAATATAATATGCACCTTTCTCCGTATTTAATAAAAATGCATAAGAACGAAACCAAGGAATATTGGATTTGGTTATTCGTCAATATTTTGTACGCAGGCTACTTTTGAGGGGTAGACTGGTACACCTGTGACCCTAAGTTGAAACACTTTTTAAGTAAAATTTCAATTTACTCTTTTATTAAGTTTCCAATCGAAGTGAACTTTTTGGAGACGAAAGCTATACTGAATTGTAATATATCATGTTAATGGTTGTTTTATTCAATGCTTGTGCATAAAAATATCCACTTTTAAGAAGACCTGCACTGTAAATAAAAGCACAAACTGCACCAAGTTTTTCGTTTTTGTGTGATGCACCGACCTACATGAAGTGCGCGATACTCGAACGAGGACTGCACCTGAAATTGAAGAAGATAAGGAAGAAGACGTTTTAACTTGGGTACATTGTGCCTAATTTGAAACATTTTTATTTAATGTGCCTTATTTGGAACATTTCACAAACAAATTTCCTATTGTGTTTACATCTACCTAAAGTAATATTGTTCCTCTCTTTAATTAAGTATTTAATATGCTTACATTATCATTTAACAACGTTTAACTTTAATTTGAAATTTCTTTAGTTTTACTGTGCAGCTAAGTAAACGCAAAATAATCAAGGCATACATCAAAAATTTCTTTCTTTCTTTAAAACGGAATATGCATGAACAAGTCATCAATTCTTAATTTATATTCATAAATTGTATTTTTTTACAATATTTATTTGATGTTTTTTCAGAACAATTTGGCCTAATTTTGATGATCTGGAGTGACTTTATTAAAAAGTGTTTCAAATTAGGACCTGTTTCAAATTAGGCACATAGGTGTGCCAATCGTAGCGATTGTACTGGCAAAGTATTGATAACATAGGAAGTATTTCTTTTTATTTAGACTTTTTAGATTATTAAGACAATTCAAACAATTAAAGCGAAAAACCCTTTTAACTTTTGCCCAACAATCTGGATATCTTAAATTGGTAATACGATACATTGGTTGTATTTGTTTTGGTTCAGACTATTCAGATTATGAAGACTTTTCAGACAAACTATAATTCACGCAATTTTAATCTAATGTATTTAATTTAAAGGTCTCATCTATAAGCGATTCATAATATAAAGATAAATGGTAGTAATATGATGTTGTGTATTAATATATGAATTATCTGGATTTTCTGACAAAAGTGAAATGCATTTGGTCTTAAATGTCTGGAAACTCTTTATAATTTGTTATATTTTGAATCCAATTTTGGCAAGGGTAATGCAAAAATGCATGTTTTTCTTTGTTTATGTCACAGATATTTTTCAATAGATTCAAGCAATTGAAATGCTTCAATCAATATAAAACACTTGTGAAACATTATTTTATTAAGAAAGAGTGTTCAGCCAAACTTTAAAACTTATTTTGTTATTCCTTTATTTTTTTATTGACACCCCAATTCGTGAGACCTTCCATATTTTTAATGAAAAAGTCAGCGAACAAGCGAACAGTCAATAAAACGAAACATAAAACTTTGAGAATGTGTGGGATTAATAAGTACATAGAAAACATTCCATGTAAAAAGTAACTGAATATAAAAATATGTGTATGATTATTTTCTAGGATAAAGAAATGATTAGCAACAACATTCATGCAAGTTTTATCTTCAATCATTTATCGACAAATCAAAGAATGTATTAACCTGTTAAACTTAAGGTGTGTGAACAGAACATAAAAATTCATGCAGGTGGTGAAATAGCAACCCTGCTAAAATGCCGAAATTGTATCAAGCGTATAGTCAACGAATGTAGCGACAACATGAAACATCAATAGAAACATTCAAGGACTACAAATTCTATCCAATATTTATTGTGAGGAATGCATGTTATCTATGAAAAACAGTGTATACAAAATGTCGTTAAAATATGATCAATGAGAGTGAAGTGGAAATTCAAGTAATTAAATGAAGCTTTAGATGGAATAACATAGCTGACTTTACAAATTTACAAATAAGCAAACGAAATGTTGAGATTATTTATAACATTAATATCAGAATCATTAAACGCGATTGTAGTATCTAAAACTAAAAGGTCGAGAAATCGATAAAATTAATAACCAATCACAGCTTACATGTACTATATTGAAAATAATTTCCAAAGCCAACGAAATCATTAATCATAAAGAAATATTAAGGCCCAGCAGCTAATCAAACTACTCCCAGTTATCGTCAGATTTCATACATCATCAACATAGTTAACAATACTAAGAGATGTCAAAATATTGCAAGATAGCCAACAATACTGCAATATTCTCCTAGCGCTAAACCATACTCAACTGCAACGAATTCGTAATAAAATCAAAGGAAAATAATAGAGAAAATGACAAGAATGCGGTAAGAAAATAAAAATTAAAAGAGGGATAAAAATCATAGAATACACCAAGACATATGAAGAACAATTCATCTTTTGTAAAAGACAATTAACAATACAACATATACTGCATTGAGAGAGTAAATGAATATGCAATTATAAGTTGAAAGAAAGTCGAGTTGAATTGAAAATGTGGTGTATTGATATATAAATGGAGACTCTTTTTATGTAGGAAATAGTTGCACGTGTAAAATATTAATGATTTATCATTAAGGACCAGCTAAGATTTAAATATTGAAATAACAGAGACACGCAAGTAAAAACTATTTATATCAAAGTATGTCCGTTTGTCATACTGTATCTTTATAAATCAAAATTTACTACATGGTTAGGTGTATTTTATAAAGAAATGATAGTAAAAGTCTAGGATGCAAATATAACGTGTATTGCACCGTAAAAACGCCTGATCTACTTTTTCCATAGATACATGGAAATTCATATTTTTCGGGATAATTTATTAAAACACTTATTTTAAACATTTTGTGTCTTTTTTGTCCCTAAAATTACTTTTCATCTTTTAATTTTTGCAAGTTCAAGGTAATTAGATTGAAAAACCAAACATATTCATACTTTTGAAAAATAAATGAGTATAAGAAAAGTAAAATTTTGTTTTGCGCAAAGTCGCCTTCCAGTGCCTCTCCTTTTTAAACAGGTGGATTCACGATTATTTGTTACGTCACAAACCAAACCTCAAACGTCATAACGTCATAAACTCGAACATAATTATGTAAACAACAGGTGCAATGATGGGAGAAGGAAATATCAGAATTGAACTCAGAATTGATTTTAATGAATTAATTGAATGACATATGAAAATAATTATCATAAATAAACAATTATATAAAATGTTTCAATATGTATACAAAATGGCAGGCCAAACCTATAATATGTAAGTTGCAATTAAGATTTTATTTCGAAATGCTCAAAATACATGCAAAGCACATGTACACAGATTCACCTGCATTTAATACCACAAATTCTTGGGCAATCCTTAGATCAACCCCATTTCGTTTTAACAAATAGGACATAACAAAATCATCAAAATGAGAGATAACCCTGTAGTAAAGGGAATCCATTATTCAGATTCAGGATGTGTAGATGTTTATTGCACTCAGGGAGTCGAAATGGATGCACTCAGCCTCCGGCTTCGTGCATCCATTTCGACTCCCATCAAGCAATAAACATCTACCCATCCTGAACCTTCATAAAGGATTCCCATAATACATTGAACGTTTTCACGCCGTCGCTATTAATGAAATTTATTTTATCTTATCTTAGTTTTTTAATACTGTTATTTAACAACAAACATATTTTTAAAATCTATTTCAACAGCTTATTATCTATGTTTTATTCATATAATTATTTTCGAAAAAAATATTGCAAGATAATCTACTATCGCTGATCTAATAATGGGCGGTTGTAATGATGACATTTAGTCAGATATTACGTTTTAACTACTTTAAGTTATTACAAAATCTCACTCTGCAACTTAGACTCGGATTTTTTTTAAAGAAACTAAATCAAGCAATTTTATTCGAATCAGGAAAAACATGACTTGATTTATGATACCCTTGGACAACCAAAACATATATTAGATTTATATAAAATATTAAATTTTAAAACATCCAGATTTATATTAACACATAGAAACTCTAGTTCTCTTGATAAACGATGCATAAATTCATAGTACAGGATGGTTGATTATATGCTGGGATATATAGTTATCATCATTAGTTTCTTGGGTTATTTGTATCATGTAACTATCATATATTTCTTATACTGTGGTGTACATGGAACAACATGAGCAATTATAATTATATAGAGAAGCCTCACACAACAAAGCCTTAACTCAAAGCCAACATAATGACACCGAACAGCAGATAATAGCTTTATATAAGCCGGTTGTACACGATGATTATGTATCCGGTTGCAATTATCACTGTTTTACCCGCCTCATACCAAGGTGTTATCCGAATTAAACCTCAATTAAATGCAGAGCGGTATCTATTGTCACCATAATGAGTATAATATCAGGTATCTTTCGATGACGAATATATCGTATTACTGACACTATTAAATAATAATCACATTAGAGCTCCTGGCACATATTTGTATAGTTTGAGCAACACATTTAGTTGTAAGCTTTTTTTGTATATTTGAATGTGAATGAACTATGTTAATATAAGTCAAATAAACTAACTTGATTTAGGGATCGTTTTAAATTATGCTTTTATTTTAAGGAGGTTTACTTTTTCATTGTGATTAACACAGATTTTAGTATTAAATAAATAACACATTGTTTACCATTTTATGAATGATATTGATAAATAACTATTGGATTGATTTATAATATTCATACACTAGGACTTTTACACTGGTATTGTAATGTTCAAATAAAAATGGAATCAAATATATCAAATAAAACAACGTTAAATCAAACGTTGAATGATATGTTAGTTGGAATGTTATCCTCAAGCTCCATTGCGATGAATTCTCAAAACGAACATTCATTTGTATCTGTGGAAATGGTCAAGATAAACATTTACAATTTTATGCTTATATCCTATTTAGTAGTGATTTCCCTTTGTTCAATCGTGCTAAATGGCATGTTTATATATCTAACTACAAAATATAATCAGTTCCATGAGGCTTATATGTATATACGTGTAGCATATGCCATGATTGATATGGTATTTCCATTTGTATGCTTAGTTCATTATTCAATCAACTTCTATGTTGAAGATGTACCTTCATGGTTAACATGCCAGATTGGATATTTTATCGTTGGTCTTTTCTTTAGCACTCTTCAATTCACGGCATATATTGCAATCGAACGGTACTTCTACTTTTGTAAACCTTTTCGATATCAGCAGTATTTCAACTCCAAAACTGTTTGCATTACATCCATTGGCATAGCTGTTTTATGTCAGGTTTATGCTTTTGGTCGAGGAGCATACTTTGAAAGAAAACGAAATCCGCTTCTTATGATATGTTCACCAGTCAATGCACCATTAAGCAACATTGTAAACATACTGATTTGTGTTGCGCCTGCCTTATCATGTACGATCTTTAGTACAATTAAAATAATAAGTCTGATGAAATCATTAGCGAGTGTTCAACCACATGCAGTAACGGAGTATCAAGCGACAACAGAACCATTCTTTCGATTGAAAGTCCTGAAGAAAAGCCTCAAGTAAGTTAAAAAATTTAGAGAAATAATATGAATTATGAATAATTTGAATGAACAAATAATTTTCATTAAAAAAAATCCATGATTTTTCCTGATTCAAATATCTAAAATAACGAGTTTATATGTATGAAAATCCATAGTTTTCTATTGTTTTGATAAAGAATCCCCAAGATTATAGTTGAACCTAAATCGATATCAAAATGGCATTTACATTTCAAGACAATTATTGAGAAATTGTGCAAAAAAACTTGTTTTGAAAAAGAACCTACTATATATCTATTTATCCCAAATAATCATTTACTAAACTGCTGAATTTCTTCCTAAAACAATGAATTAAAATGCAAATTTATATTTAACTTCTCACATCTAGCTAAATCTGCTTCTCCTGGACACTTATTAGCTTTTATAAACCTTATTTTTTATATTTGATTTTTATTTAAATTTGTGCAGGTTGATTTTAGTCGTTTCTGGTTCATTCTGGGGGACATACCTTCCTTCATATCTCATTCGAACTATAATTTTCCAAGTAAGTATATCAATGGGACTTTATTTAAATAAATTATATATCTATATGTTTTTTTTAAATATATTACCCCAATACAAATGACACACGCAGCAAAACATGGCCTTTCATAAACATAAACGAGCATAATATAACATTTTTTTATCAATTTGACTTTTAAATTGCATGATTTCCCTGATGCTTTTCACCATGGAAATAAACTAAACATTTTTAAAAGCCATATCAAAATACAAATCTTTAAACAAAATCAGTTGTTATCCAATAATGTGTTTTCTAATATACAACATTATGTAATGTATTAATTATTTGTATTGATAATTTTTTTCAGTTTGGCTTTACGCACGATGTTTTGAATCGGTTTGAGTATCCGCTTGTCTCAAGCCTGATGCGACTTTCTTTTGTTTTATCCGCCCTTTCTGCAGTGACCGATCCGCTTATATATTTTGTACTTAGTAAGGATTTGCGCTCCGGAGTAAAGAAACTGTTTGGAAGAGCAGCCAAATTCTCGTGGGAATATAGGGATACATGAAGATATATTTTATTTTATTACTGCGTTGTACATAATTTATTTCATATGTATTCGTCTTCGGTTAAATGATAATTACATATACATTAATTAATTGATATTGTAATTTTTATTGTCCACTTCGAGCAAATAAGCTATTTAACTAGGAAAACAAAAACAGCTATAGCTTTGCTTACACACGCAGTTTTTAAATATTAGGGCTAATGAAAATAAGTGAAAAGTTTCGTTTCAGTCGGCCCAAATTTATTAATGTAATATATTACAAAGGTTTCAGGCCAACTAATTTCTAAGGTAGTTAGGGAAATGAAAAAGCGTTTTTTCAGTTTTCCTTTAGTGTTTTAATCATTATGAATCAGATTCTAATTATTTCATTCAGACAATGAGGCACTTAATTGGTAAGTAACGCTTGCAGTGGGTTATACATTGCTTTGTTTTCTTATTAAACCATTTGATAATATTTAAAGAAGTACAATATGATGGAACCAATTCGACTCCAGTTCACCATCCGCTCGACTTATGACCTTTTTACCGACACCTACAAAGCTCATGAGGCGGGGGAAGAGTGATTGCGCTGAATGCGGACTCTGTAGTGGGCCCGGTCATTTGGAGCACATCCTTTCCTCCTGCAGAACGGCTTACTCAGCGACGGTTTACATGGCGTCACGATAAGGTCCTTCGAAAGCTGGCACACCACGTAGAACTAAAACGGGTGAATGCCAACAAAATCGAAACGAAAAGAGCGAAAAAAGATACCATAAAGTTAGTGAAAGCAGGATAGACAGCACGCAAGAAAACTAACATGAAAAACACTGAGCATAGCGTAAGCTTATTAAATAGAGCTACAGACTGGGAGTTACGAGTAGATCTCGATAAGCCACTCGTCTTTCCTTTTGAGATTGAAACCCGACTAAGACCTGATATGATACTATTTTCTACCACAAACAAGCTATTGATCATAATCGAGCTTACAGTACCGTGGGAATCGAGAATCGATTAAGCATACGAACGAAAGAAACTGAAATACAGCGAGCTATGTGATGATTGCAGAGATAAAGGATGGTCTGTGTGGTGCTATCCTGTGGAAGTAGGGTGTCGCGGGTTCGTAGGAACATCAACTATTCGAGCCCTACGACAAATCGGGTTAACCGGAAGAGAAATAAACAATGCTATAAACGAAATGAGCGACGTGGCGGAAAAGGCATCTAGTTGGTTATGGCTAAGAAGATCCGAAAGCCGATGGGAGCCAAGTAGCTGACGTGTCTCGCGTGGGGTTAGCGCAACCCCACGGGTATGGCGGAAATAGATTGTTAAGTGCCGAAACAGTCAAAGACGTCCGCTTCATCACTGAGGACGAGACATGTGCAGCAGAGAAATGATGCTCTGTACTAGTTTAACAGGAAATGAAAAAGTTTTTCTTTCAGTTTTCCTTTAGAGTTTTATTCAATATGAATCAGATTCTAACTATTTCATTCAGACAATGAGTCACTTAATTGGTAAGTTATTCAGCTTAACAAACAAATAAGTATTATATTTTTTAAGTATCACACATATAGCAAGCTATAACTCTAATAACATTATGTCAATTTGAGGTAATTTTTAAATATAGCAACGCAACTATAAAGCAACACTAATGAACACATTTTTGTAAAGATTGGAGCCGTGAGACCTTAAGAACAGTTATAAGGCAATTCTGTATTATACCATGCCACGGGATAATGTTCCAAGTAATAACTTTTAATGTGCATATTTTTTTATTTTCAAAATCTAAATTTATTATAGAACTGATGATATATTTTTGATGGCAAGAATCGATAATCAGACAGAATTTATCTAAATATGCGTTTATTAGAAAATATTTCCAAAAACTTAGAAAATATTTTCGATTCATGAAGTCGTCTGAATTTCCCATAGAGTCTAAATGCTAAGCATACGATCCCTTTTCTTTGCTGTCAAGAGACATGTTACATCGCTATTCATTGGATATTCTAGATTTTACACGAACGAATAGATTCTATTCATAACAGATGTAGTCAAAACATTTCGGAATTGTTATTGTTTCTATATTTTCTTTTAAATAGTCTACCTTGTCTAAAAATAGCAATGTAATCCAACATTCAATTATTGGCTTATGGGTCACGCTTATATACATGGCTCTTAATGAGCTATCATTACAGTACAATTCCCTAATAAACTCTGCAGACATGTATCAACAAAACATGCTACAAAATACTATCTTTAAAAAAGTGTAGACTCCTACTGTTTTTGTTTTAATATTATTTGAAAGGTAATATATTTACATAAAACTTATATTTAAACTTACATTTATTATTACAGTAGAACCTCGTTAACTCGAGGTCCTCGGGACTTAAGTTTTACCTCGAGTTATCCGTGAATTCGAGTTAACCGTGTTTATATAATACTATTATATAAGAGATGGGACTTTGAAATCACATCGAGTTAACGGGTAATTCGAGTTAACCGTGCTCGAGTTAACGAGGTTCTACTGTATATATTTTAGAAGCGATTACACTCGTCTATCTTTTGATAATACAATATGTAATGTAACGTCATTGATGTTCCGAAAATGGCGCATTAGCTATTGTCGCTTATTCGCCCTTTAATTGAATAAACGAGCAGGGTGTAAAGAGGGGGTGTGTCTTTCAAATTATGAAAATAAGCATAGACTAGGGTAGACTATCAATATCCGCTGATTGAATATGAATCGTCACAGCTTCATAGATTATATGATTTATACTCATTTTACTATCTCCTTAAAATAACAAAAGATTCTCTCCTTCAAATAACCAAGGCAGTTTTATCAAAATGGGGAAAAACATTTAAATCAAACGAAAATGCATGATTTTTTTTTTTATTGATGTATAGGTTTTTTTTAACGGATCAAGCATCAGTATAGAAAAAAGTGTTTCAAAATGTTATAAGAGATTTGGCTAAAGCTGTTAGATTATTCATAAACAGCAAAAATGTGATTGACGGTAAAACAATGCATAAGGGAAACTGAGAAGAAAAGCACTGATCAAATCGATAGGGTAGACTCTGGCTATTAGACTGATAATTTATTACTTTAATAGAGACAATGTTTTACCAACAGCTAAAATGATTTTTCAGAAAGTTGCGAATAGACCTGTTTAATTGAAAAGATAGACCATATTCAAACAGGTAGAAGTCAGCTGTGGTCCCAAACAAGTATCACAAAAGAAGAAGTATAGGTCAAAGTGCGTCTTGTATAGATTCTATTTTCTATTGAAAAGCACAAATCACATCCTTAAAACGTGCATTATATGCATGGTTGAACGCATAAAAAGGAGGGGCAATGATTAAGGGGCCGTATATGGAGCTTGTCAAATTATTTGCTTTTAAGGCTAAGTCCAAACGAAGTTAAATGTGTTCAAAATAGGTTGAAATGGGTTGCACCTAGTGGTTATCTCTAGAATGAGATGAAATTGCTATATCTTTCGCAACTTTGTAAAATATATCACTTCATCAAAAATCATTTCTTTTTGTTCACTCATTCCGTCAAAAATGACATTTTAATGTCGGATATTTAGCCGTGGGTGGGATTAGTTTAAGTCTATTTTAAACGTGTACATTATTACTAATGTTGTGTTTTATTAGGGATAACGTGTGCAGCTGAAAATATTGTTTTATTGCAAAAAATCTGACATATCTGAAAATAAATGATGAAACATGTCAAAAATTCACCCTGCATTGAAAATACTTTGCTTGTTAATTGCGAAAATGTTTTTTTTTCTTCAAATTTGAGACAAAAATGTGTGAAATGACATTTTTTGGCATATTTCTTATCAAAATATCACATTTTATATATATATTCGAAAGAGCTTATTCAAATCAGTAATTATAATTATCATTTTTATACTAAAATATACACATTATTTTTATGAAACAATCGATGCTTACACAATATCTGATTACATAAAGTATACATAGTAATAATTGAAGGGCTCCGTGCAACAATGTGTTAAGTCGACTTAGCATGTTTCGCAAAAATATTATGCAAAATGTCACATGATTATAGATCCATGAAATATATCTAAATAAAGCTAGAAAATCAATGCGATCATTATTATTTCGTCGTTTGGCCACTTGCCAATCCTTATATAAATGACAAATGTAAAAATATTCAATGTGCGTTTACTCAAAACGTCAATTTCAGACTTAACACATTGTTGCATGGAGCCCTTCAATTGTATATGCAGTTATCATAATCGATACCTGTAATTGATATAACTTGGCAAAGACAATACAAAAATACAACAAACAAACAATAACAACAATATTCGGCAATACATCTAATCAACTCAAAATAAGTTGGAATGATTCAATACGTGACTTAGATAAAAACTGATCATATGAAATATACAATAGTTGCTAACAATCACTATCAATAATTGATATAACTCGACACAGACAATACAAGAACACAGTCAACAAACAAACAATAACAATCTTTGGTAATATATCTGTAAACTAAAAATACAAGGGCAGATTCATGTAGGGACTCAGATCAGCATATGAAAGAATGTTTAAGTATGACTCCATTGATAGTTACACATACTTAAATAAAGTTAAGAAAACACCAGAAAAACATATAAAAGCTGAAAAGCCTACCATCTGCGGGAAATGTTTAGATTTACTTTTAACCGGATATAAACGAACGTGGGTGAATTGGTGTCAACATAGACTATGGTTGGCATTATGATTAATCATCAACTATTTCATTTCATTAAACTTAACATTAATTGAAATGGCTTTCAGCCAATAACATAAATACATCAAAATTTCTATCAGGCGTTTAATAAATTCTTCTTAAAATAAACAGAAGCCATTATAATAGTCATTATTATAGTCAACCTTTATTTTGACCAGCAAATGTGGACCAATATCGGTCCCTGCAACTAATAAAGTAGTGTCTAACCCTGTATCCAATGAAGTACTGCCATTTAAAAGCAAGCGAATTCATATCACATATGTAAATCAATCACTTTTTGCGAGTTGCATGCTATCCAATACCACATTTCTAAATACACCCCACCCATCACTAGTTCACTAACCCCTCCCAACCTCCTTATAGCAGTGTTTGAGGTCTGCTCATTTAAATTTTCCCACTAAAATAACCCTGACTTATTTTTTCGATAATTTTTTAAATCACAGTCTTACTCTGCGACCCCCCACATCCCTTTTCCAAATCAATAGATCCCGTGTCAAAGCCGAAGCTTCTTAGTTCCTGGGGTCTGGACACTGCGTACAATGCTGCATTTCCTTCACGAATGTTTTAACTTGAATCATGCAACCATTCCTTCCAAAACAAACCCCCCCCCCCCCCCCCCCCCCCCCCCCCCCCCCCCC
>LQRL01036707.1:5541-16893 GCA_001703475.1 Hydroides elegans
AGTATCCGCAATATGGTCATTGCCTTGCATAAAGACGAATATTAAGGCAGGGCAATGTCTATATTGCAGTCACTTTAATAAATATATATCTTTTCATGGCAATATTTCTAACGTAAACAGAAACATGGAAAAGGATGTTGATAACACACTCGCATAATTGGACTTATAAACGAAGTAAAGCTTATATTTGTGGAATTTTGAAACCCAACATGAGTTAGATTCTATATATTATTGCACGGTATAACTCGACCTCACAAGCGCATTACAAGCGAATTCGATTAATTTACTTTTAGACTGGATCTTGACAAATTCAACAATTAATATTTCTAATAGTTATCTACCTTGCGTGCAGTTTTCCCAATGTCCCCTCCATGTATTGCCATCGCAGAGCAGGTCGAAAGTTTGAAATGTGTTGGGACATCGAAGAACGGCTCTTACATCAGAGGTTCGTTCGTACATCATATCTGCTGGGGCTTGGAACTCAGCGCAGCCAATAACTGATAAAAACAAATACATTTGGCATAAAGATGTCAATGAAACAATGTACATTTATATGTAGGAAAGTTTTTCTAACCATCATTTAAACTAATTTAGACAAGTAATAAGTGATATTTGAGCTTTCAAATTGATCCAGATTCTTAAAAAAATTAAATGTCATGACTATTTACTTTTGTCATTTTATTGCGTTATTAGAACGTGCATCGTCGAATGAGTAATTACATGAATTCGTATAAATTATATAATTAGACACCAAACACTGAAAATGACACTGTATTTTGGCAATAAGCTTAAACCAATACCGGGTACTCCTTATTGTATCATTAAAAGATATAACTTACATTGATACTGAATAAGAAACATTGGCTGATCTTCCATCACTGACTGCGATCGCATCGTGATTTCAAGGGAGCTGTTCACAGACGTGTAAATGTTGTTGACGCGTTTAGTGCCTGGACAGATCTTGACTTTATTGCCACCGGCAGGCTGCAAACAGACAAGGTATGATTTTGAAGATTACTGAAGGTGTTGTTTCTGTTAAATTATTCTATAGCAATATTTTAGATCTGAAAACTTAACAATAGTTAACGAGTTAAAAAGGGCCGAAATTAGATTTCAGTGAATCTGAAAGGTATACTATAAAAAAGTTAATATTTGTAAAGCAGATATGCAGTAACTTGTGATTGTATCTAATATATTGATTCCGTTATGTACATTTTTTTGCAGTCGTTCAGTGAAAGTGGTAGCCTGAATAATTTTCATCGTTCAGAAAAAGTTGAATTTTATTATAACCTTGTCGTTGAATAGCGAAAAGGGAATAAATGTGCTAATGAAAAGTGCCTTCGATCAGCATAAGATAAGAATGCCTTTCACAAAACAAAGATAGATGACTGTTTGTATATTTAAGAAGCATAAACATCCATCCCTCTCAATAGTTGGTATTTTCCGCAACATATTTCTCTCAGCGGGTCTTCGTACAAAGTATGCAGTATTAATTGCGAATCACCTTACGTTGTGATGCATCTGTTGATTGATTATATAGACTATAGCGCCAATGGTGGATTTGTGTGTGGATACTTTATATAAATATATACGAACACTTGTTGAGGGATGTATTTTGATGTTTTTTTTTGCGGATATTTTTTTTCTTTTATAGCCATATTACTCTATTAAGTTGCTATGATTAAATCCCTTATAACTTAAAAATTACAGATATAACATTATCTTTGCAAAATGCCTGATTATAAATATATTTTTCATTTGAATTGTCATTGTTTGATTTGAATTGTCATTGTTATCGGATTCATTAAATCATTATAAAACACGTTTTGCCTCAATCATTATGGTTCCAAGGAGAAGGTAGAGAAATCGAGAGATGGAGAGAATGAGAAACAAAGAGAGAGAGAGAGAGAGAGAGAGAGCAAAAGAGAGAGCGAGAGAGAGAGAGAGCGAGAGAGAGAGTGCGAGAGAGAGAGAGAGAGCGTGAGAGAGAGTGTGAGAGAGAGCGAGAGAGAGATAGAGAGAGCAGGAGAGAGATAGAGAGAGCAGGAGAGAGAGAGAGAGAGAGAGAGAGCGAGAGAGAGAGAGAGAGCGAGAGAGAGAGAAGGAGTGCGAAAGAGAGAGAGAACGTGGGAGGGAGAGAGAGAGAGAACGTGGGAGGGAGAGAGAGAGAGAGAGGAAGATAAAAATGTAGTTTTAGATCCACATGATAGCCGATGCTGACATTCGAAACCACATTCTCGGACTTGCTTCATTACGGTTGATGGAGAAAGAATGCAAACATATGATTGATCAGATAATAATGAAATCGAAAGGGTTTGGTCATTACATATGTTTACATGTCCGGATAAACCTTTCTGGGTGTTCGCAGGTACATAATACAAACCACGCGTAATACGTATGCGATGTTTACTTATAACGGACATGGCATAGTGCTAGTCATTAGATTTATATGATTTGTACATTTGCAACTATCGATGCCCATTGAAAATACATTTTTTGCGGCATAAATAAGTCAGGCTAACAGGTGCAACCAATGATATCGAATACAAACCTTTTATATTTGACCAAGAAGATGAATATCGGAAATGCAACCAAATAACAATGCTTACCCGGTCTATGAGGAACGCATATTCTTGGCAGTTGAGGTTGGATTCACTGAAATCGAAACTCCGGTCGGCCACTCCGAAATCGTGCAGCGTGATGTTGATTTTCTGTCCTTCTTTTGCCTGCAGAGACAAATTCAAAGGCTAGTTATGACTAAGCCATGCGTCACATAACGTTAAATCTTGTTATCGGTATTAGAAAACAGTTTTCAATGTATTCTATTTATTATACATCCATGATTACATTTCTCAAATTATCCATGCAGTATCAATCTGTTATACCAATTCAACAGACAGCTCTGCATATCACATCGACTGTTTTATCCTAATGAAATTGCAATTACAAGTTATGAATTTGAAAAGGCTATTAACCTGAAGAACCCATGGCGACGTCTCCAGTCCACAGCCCGTTGTCAAGGCGACGTAGCTGGCGAGGTATCCTTCCGGTTTCGTCAAGCGGATGGGCGTGCCTTCACAACTGTTCATTGGGGCCACAACTGAAAAGGAGATATAATAATAAATCAAATAATTTGGAACGCAATTATATGAAAACATGAATAATTCATATGTATGAACGTATTCTTTTTAAAGATTATCTAAAATCAGATCAGATATTTGTGTGAAAAAAGTAATTAAGTGCATGGAATATCTGCGACTGTTATCTATCAATGTACAAGTTATGTCGCGTAGTACCTGTATAGTTCCATTTGGTCACGAAACAACAATCTTGTGTTGAAGCAGAAATAGTATATGACTATAGTAACACGTTTGAGTTCTATTTTGTTCTAAATTTTCATTTTCCTATATGACCTTGCGTGTGACATAGATCGTCATCCTTAGTGCTTTTAGTCATTCCTTAGTGATTATCTTATACGTTCGACATGAGTGCAGATTTGACTTAAGCTTTTCAATTTGTTATGAAAAAAATCTTCACTACCCCCTTAAGAGGCCCCTTAAATACTCACCGGGCACACACGTATATGAGGCTAATACAGTGGCGCGCACTCCTAACTTCTCGAGACAAAAGCTAAACGCTAAATAGTGCGGCCGGAGACACCAGCAAAGTAGGATCCCGTGTACATTGCATGTTAAATCTTGACAACATATATTTTTTGAAAGTTCAATATATATACTTTATGAAAAATGATGTTGGCATTTTTTGTTCGCAATTTTTCTAATAGAAAATTACGATGGCCGGACAGGGGTGTTTTTCTTATATTAATTTTCTTTGTTAGTTTAATAAAGGTTTATTTACGGTTAAATCCTAATGTTTATGGCATAATATTTATATAACAACTCATCCAAACGCTTAATTTCATATTTTAGTATGTTTTCAATTTATAATACGATGGCCGGTGGGAGTAACATCTTAATATCATAAAAATAAATTAAAAAATATATACATTGCCTAAAAGGGTGGGTAACAATAATTTACGATTGTTCAATGATTATATTCCAATATGTATTTTTTCAATATTTATATATTTCCATGTACGATCAGTATGGCTATGAAACTTTTATTTTCATTCCGAGCTGATATTTGGGTAAATTGTTTAAAGACATTCACTAGCTATAACAAACTCTATATACATCAAAGCAGCTTTGAAATTCAATGTTATTTTCAAATATATATTCCAAATAAAATATGATGGCTGAAAGGTGTAAAACTCATTCAAATGAAATAATGTTCCTGAAATAGTAGAACTGTATATAATTAAGGATGGACACAAAATAATAAGTGATATTTCAGCTCAAAATATGACAAATGGCATGATATTAAATCGAGTTCGATGGACTAGATTGAATGTGAATATTATTTGACAGTTATCTTCTCATTAAATACTGAAATAAATGTAATCTGCATATGAAAGTACCGTACTTTGTGTTGAGTAATCACCACCTTTTAATAATCCGCACCTTTGGTTGTGTATGTTAAACCCGTTTATATTTCGTGGGTTATGGAAAGAACATAACGGTATATCTTACTTATTAATAACTATGATTACACTCGCATCCTATCACACCGACATGGATTTTATGTCTGTCTAAATATGTTGAATAATTATACATTTGGTTTGCTAATAAGACAGTCAGAATTGATTATAGTTGCTGAATCTTGTCACATGTATTTTTTCATCACATGTTAAAGTATACATATATACAATTAGAACTTTTAAGATGACAAAACTAAAAATTTTGAGGATATGTCGTGTTTGAAATTCTCATGATTCTCTAAAATGAAATGTTTTAAAAATCTCAATTCAAAATATACATAATTCTGCCACTGTTACCCTTCAGCCAAAATCTTTGTGGAATCTTATTGCTCTCGTCGTTTCCATTTCATCCGAAAGCATTTAACTAGTATGCTCACTCAAAGCAGCATTTCATCATCAATCACAGTTATTATACAGTTATTACGAGAGCAAAAAAAGATTTGGATGGTAAATGAGCCATATCTAGCCAGAGATAATAGCCCATGTGGACGTAGATATTAACTTTCATCTATTGATGTCAAAAATGGGGGTATATCAATGGCTTTAAAGCTACAATTTTTCGCCTATCGCAATTATATATAATATACCGTTAAGATTATTTAAAGTTAGTCTATGATATGTTGAGATTGTAAATTAGGCTTAGCCATATCCAGCCAGATAAAGTGACACTCTCATAACACACTTTGTTTCTGTTGATTCAGGGAGCGTATGAAGCACTCTATCACATCCATAAACCACAAATGTATTTTGCAAGAAGTGAGTATGGGGGCTAATGGGGACTTAGTTTTAAATTACATTAGTATTTGTATCCTACCAAAGAAACGGCCCTGCTAGATTTAGAAAATGTATCTAATAATTTTACACCGTGATGTAGATTAATTGTTCAGAACACTTTAGACCCATATAAGTCGATATTATTTCTATAGTGCAAGGACTTCTTTCTCATGAAACTATCATAATAAATAATATCGATAATAAATTTTAGGCTTTATATTTCCATGTTTTCCTTAGCGCAATTGTTTAAGTATTTCTCTTTGAAATTATTTAATTATATTATTACAATGAGTCTTAAATTTATTGGAAATTTCAAAATATGTTGTGTAAATATGAAAAGGGAAAACTTAGTACTACATCAATTTTTCAAAAACTGAAAGTCTTTCTATATAATTTGTATTTTTTTCAGGGAAACAATATAAAATCAAGTTTAATATTGTATGATTTCTATTTTTTTATATGGTTTCATTGTTAAAGTAAAGGCGATATTAGACCATATATTATAAATCACTTAATATCCAAGAAAATGAAATTTCAATGCAATTGTGACTTCGGTTGACAATGCGTTTATGAAATTATGAAAGACACGTTAATAATGGGTTATCGTTGTCGTTAAATAATTCATTGTCGAGCCTTATTTAGCCGCCAACGTAATTGTATCAAAACAATAAAATCTATTCTATAAAGCAATGTTAATGTTATCTATGCGGTGTGTGTATATAAATTGGTTGATATATATGATTAATTCATTATAAGTTCATAATGATGCAAAACAAAACTAGATTTATCAATATATCGTGACAATCGTTGCATTTTAAAATCAGTAATAATAATCTAGGATTTCAACGGTTCTCACGTCATAAGCATAGAATTAAATGCCTCTGTTTGAGTAGCAAATTACTGTATAAACTGATAGAAATCGTGTTTTATGTGGGAATTTTACATCAGATTAGTTATGGTGTGGCCGATTGTAAAAACAAGAATAAGTGTAAAGCATCTTAATGATGGAGTTAGGTGCAAAAACTGGTTATATGATTAATAAGAGCCAATTGTAAATCTCGATAACAATACAAATTTTATAGTTCGAAGTTTTGATACATTTGTTACTTTTCGGCCATCGCTTTTTTTGAAAGGTGAATTTGTAGTAATAAATGGATTCAATGGTTCTCGTGTTAAAAAACAAAAACATATAAATGAATTCCTCTGTCTGAGTAGCGAATTACTGTATAAACTGATATAAATCATGTTTATATGGAAAATTTTCACCGCACAAGTTATGTTGTGACCGATTGTAAAGACAAGAATGAGTGGATAGCATTTTAATGATTGAGTACAGTGCAAAACCTGGTAATATAATTAATAATAGCCAATTGTAAATCGCAATTACAATACAAATTATTTTAGTTCGAAATTTTGATAAATTTGTTACTATTAGGCCCTCTAACATTTTGAAATGTGAATTTGTAGTAATAGATGATCAGCAGTATCGATTTTACTTTAATATATTGCTGACAAATGTGTTTCAATTAAGTTTTTATCGCCAAACATATATTTCTAAATGTGTTAAATATGCTTTTCGGCCATCGTAATTTTACGATGTTAATATTTAGAATAAAAAATGCCAACATTGTTTTTATTCAAAAGGACCCCAAGACGATTTAGAAAATGTATGGTTTCAAGATTTAACAAGCAATGCACACGGAATGGTGTCTCCGGCCAGACTAAAACGTTAAACGCACAAACGCTAAACGCTAAACCCTTAAACGCTAAACGTTACACGCTAAACGCTAAACGTTAAACGCTAAACGCTAAACCATAACCACCCACATGTATGAAGGATATATAACGGATATCACTATGAGTGCTTATCTTAATATCTTATATGCCCTTTCATCAATCGCTAAACGTTAAACGCTAAACGCTAAACGTTAAACGCTAAACGTTAAACGCTATATTTTTTATCTTGCTAACCCTTAAATGCTAAACGCTAAACGTTTGAGCAATCGAGAAGTTAAGCCTGCGCGCCACTCTAGGTACGACTTGAGCTCATCGAGGCGTCAGTCGGACACTTTTACAGTATGACAATAGCATAATTCTATAGAATGTTCAATTCTATTAGTAAGACCAGTAAGTAAAATCAAAAACTCACCTGGTATACAGGTATAACTGGCCAACAAGTACGATTTGAGTTCATCGATGCATGGCCTCGTCTCCTCCAAGCGTGAGTCGGGCACACTCACTGTGCACTTCCTGCGACCGGAACACATCGAGTGGAGAAGAGGGAGCACGTCTTTGGTGCAACCCAGGTAGCCCATGTTTCGTTTGACGCACCTATGGAGGCAAGAAATAAACAATAAATTTAAAGTTAGCAAAAATAAAGCAGGTATGGTAAATTTGGATTTTTGTCCTGACATAGGCAAGGAACACATTGATTGGAGCAAGGGGAGCACGTCTTTGGTGCAATCCAGATAGCCCACGTTACGCTTCACGCACCTGAAAAGGAAAGATATAGAATAAATTTAAAGTAAGCAACAATTAAGCACATATTAGTTAGTTGGATTAGTGTCCTGACATGGGCAAGGAACACATGGATTGGAGTAAGGGAAGGACGTCTGTTACGTGCCATTGTGTCTCCCGTGCCATTGTGTCTCCCCAATTGCGGTTTTCCATTGTGTCTCCCCAACCTCTACCATTGTGTCTCCCATTTGCCATTGTGTCTCCCCAACCTCTACCAATGTGTCGCCGCACGACCAATGTGTCTCCCCAACCGTACCATTGTGTCGCCCAATTGACCAATGTGTCTCCCAGCCTATACCAATATGTCCTCCACTTTGCTCACCAAAATATATATATTTTTTTATACTGGAACCTTTGCCGCCGGCTTTGATGGCGACATGGAACTCTATTTGACGATATAGATAATATAAGTTTTAATCATTGAAATTTAACAGGTATCGTTATTCGATCTTTTGATTGAGCTAGACGGGCATAACTTCAATCGCTACCGCTACCTTATGAGTAAAGAGAGAATAACAAATACAAATAAAGAATAGCGAATGAATAAATAAGTCCCAAAGGTTCAACTTCAATGACTACCGTTATCTTATGGGTGAGCAAGACAACAAGTCAACGGGTATAGCCTCCATTGCTCCTGTTTGAATAAAAATGCAACCGATTTGGTGAGAAAAAAGTGGGAGACACAATGGTATAGGTTGGGGAGACACAATGGCGAATGGGAGACACAATGGTAGAGGCTGGGGAGACACAATGGAAAACCGCAATCGGGGAGACACAATGGCACGGGAGACACAATGGCACGTAACAATGGCGGTTAAAAATGAAAAATTACGTTAAAGTAAGTAACAATTAGGCAGGTATGGTCAATTTGGATCAGTGTCTTGACATAGGCAAGGAACGCATTGAGCAGAGTAGGGAGAGCACGTCTTTGGTGCAACCCAGGTAGCCCATGTTTCTTTTGACACACCTTTGGAGGAAAGAAATATAAATTATAAACTTTAAAGGTATCAACAATTAAGCAAATATGATCAAATTGAAGAGCTGTGACATAGGAAAGGAACACATCGAGTGGAGTAAGGCGAGCACGTCTTTGGTGCAACCCAGGTAGCCCATGTTACGTTTGACGCATCTGAACGGGGTAAACAATATATATGGCACAATTAGTATAGTATATTTGTATATTAAGTATGTCTCTGTCTATAATATTTTCTTATAGACATATTTATGTTTGTGATCGATAGTGGCATTCCACGTTCTTGGTATAGCTGAAGTCCATGCTTCACACACCATTGGGTTGGGAAAGGGTTGAAATCTGGGTTAATAGCATGAATTCATAGCATGATAGAATTGACACAGTCAGAGAAATACCCATTTTTTACTCATATTGAACTCTGACTTTATGTTAATAAATAGGTATTAGTCGTCAAGCCCAATAGTTTAAAACAGTTTAAACTAAACGGATGATTTTCTGATATTTCAGTTTTGATTTTGATTTACAATTATGTCAGTTCATAAAACACGCACCTGCAGATGTGTTGAACTTGTTAAAAGATATATTGATATGAAAATGTATAATTTAAATAATGTAACTAATTCCAAAGAAAATAAAAAGGAAAACAAATCAAAATCAAAAGCATAAACGCGCACCTGCCGATGTCCATGCGGCCATAGCGCGCTGACGTCATCAGAATGACCTCGTCCTCCCCGCATTCGGCCTTGAACTCTTCCGTTTGACACACTTCCTGCTCCACTGCAAATATAAACAAATCGTTAATAATTAATAATTTAAATATCTATAGTTATTTGATGAGAAAATACCCATAGTTTTGTGTTTCCTACTTTAAGTGGTGCTGCGTCGTCCGGACATTGTGGTCTCGTGTTTGTCGAGTGAATGGGTGTTTGTCGAATGGGTGAATGATAGTAAGAATGGAAAGTGGACGTACCATGTGTTGCACTAGTGTTTTGTTATATTACAAAAGTAAATTAAAAAAAAACTAAAAAAAAATATGTATAGTCCGTTAAGGCACATTAAGGCATGACTTTATTCAATGATACTTTTCTCTCTGTAATCAACACTAATACATACAAATATGAAAATGTGGCTTCATTGTTTATCTACACAGAACTATTCAGTGAAAGATATACCACAAACGATTGTAACGTCTTCCAACTTGGCATGCTAACTACGTTAACGTCAACCTAAAATCGCACTAAACGACACGTCGTGTTGTGTTTTGCTGAGTGGGTATGGACAATTAAAGAAAGACAAGACTAGATCACTATTTCTTGGTTCAAACAAGTAATTTCTCCTCAAACATATCGTTTCCCGTTTGCTGCTAAAAATGGATGTCTACTTGATTTCATTTATTAACCCTCGATTAAATCTTTACAATAAATGTTTTTTTCTCAGATATCGGCATTCTAAAGGACCATGTGCAACTTATATAAGAAAAATGCTCCGGAAGTAGGGCATTCGATAGATAGATTTTATTCATCAAAGTTTTAATTTCTTTTTTATATATTTTGAAAGCCCATTATTTAAAGCATTAGAAATAATTGTTATTATTTTTCAACTCGATCTACTTATCATTTTATTTGCCATCTAAATGTCACATTAATTTGGTTATAATTTTAGGGGGTCCTTCCGTAATCGTAATGATTTACTCGTATAAAGAATAATTTACCTAGTAAACTAAGCTAAATAGGGTTGGAATGATATTTCTAAATAATTATCTAGTGGATTTATCGTTACTTTATCCCATAACAGTGTGTTATATCGGGATATTGACGCACTTCATAGGATTTACAAAGCTGTATGTCATGTGCTATAAACTAAAGTTTGGTCAAGGGCGCATTCGACCTCCAGGCTGAATTTAATATAATTTGAAAGATATTATGCAAACAAAGATTATATCCAAAATTCAGCTTGGAGGACAAATGCGCCCTTGACCAAAATTGAACTTTTCCATGAAATTTCGTGCAATTTCTTAGACTATTGAAATATCGAATTTCACTACAAAGCTCTATAAAATTTTTGAAAAACGTCTAATTTTCCTATTTATTTGGATGAAATATAATTTTTCACTTTTTATTGCATTAAATATATGAATGAATTTCAAAAATTTAATTGCAATGACCAAAAATATATCAAGATATACGACATGGTGCTCAAATCAGCCACCATTCCGGCCAGTATACAAGTAATCGCATTTCAAAATGCAACAAATCAATATATCTTAGTGCTGGATATTGATTCTCTCGACCCTTTCAGATAAAGGTTTTAAAATATTTCCATAAAACCTTTTTTTTTGTGGTATTATTTTTGAAATAATTTTATTTAAGAACTAAATATCGGCCAACTTGTTTTAGGTCCCTTCAGTCAAGAAGCTATTTTGGGTGTTAATGTCTCTATAAAAGGGACGTTGAAGTTGCATTATGCCTCTCATTACATATCGAGAACATGC
>LQRL01036707.1:24371-35568 GCA_001703475.1 Hydroides elegans
TCATGTTTATGCTATTTGTTGTTGATCATCAATATATCATTTTTGATTCCTTATAATTGTTATTTTTCTAAACTTCGAAAGTGTGTAGAAATTAATGACGATCGAACCAAGCTGTGCCTCCTCACTTTGGTTTTTATTAAATAAAAGTAAAAGTTTGAATTTTCTGTTTTGAATACCGTTTGCTTTTAATCTCAACCTAATATAGAATGCTTCGTTTTTGATAGTATTACCAATGAGTCACCATAAACTATTCATTAGCGAAATATCGATTTTATACAGAAGACCCCGGATAAGAGCCACGATTCTTTGATTTAACACATGTATGCTCAACTAATAACATACAACTGTATATACACATAATTAAACAAAACGTAGAACTTACCTGTTTCTTGTGATTCCAGATCTGGACTTGACGTGGCTATGACTGCGGGAGATAGCAGGAGAACACCTATGACGATAGGCAAGCAGCCGAGGAACATATCCATTTTGAGGAGTCGCATGTTATCCCTTTTGTTTTGGTTTACTTGTGAATGGAACACTGAATATTATTTTTGAATCTATACCTTTTTTACAAATATGTTTTTGTTCACATGTAAGTTGCATTCACTGATGTATTATTTTTTTTTAATCATTTAATGATATCCAGTTTAAATGCTGTCTGAAGTCAAATGTAGAAAAAAAAACACCAAACCGTTTTCAATTCTATCGAGAAATAAAGATCTATATATCTTTGAGTAATTGAATTCGTTAAAACAATGTGTATGATTGCAGTATTTGTCGGAATTCGTTGAGTAACTATATCCTTGAATCATTGATCCAGTGTTAAAAGTGCGTTTTCATCGGATTAACGTATTTATCCCAATTGTGAATTCAATTGTATACCCTTTGGGTGGCTTTCAGGATCATCTTTAAGTTGTACTAACGTCTTGTCTTGTGTGAAATCTGTTGCAACAAAAAAAAAGATAATGCTATCATTTGCTATAATTATTTGAAATAAACATGTAAATATTTGTTTATTACAAAATTATAGTTATGTTTAATCAATTATTATTTCATATATATACTTGGATTGAAAGATATGGAATAACAAACATGAGAGTAAAAAACAAAAGTTAATTAATATATTCTGACAAGAAAATTAAACCATTTGGGAATTTCACATTCTGTGTAAGAAAAACAACAACGAATTTGAAATTTACGTGTTGTATGATCATATTCTAACAAATAGATTTTAAACATGGGTAAAACAAACCATTTTAACTCCATACATATAATACACTATTTTGATATAGAATAATCGAAATCATATTTCACAAAATAAAATCAGATTTATGGTGCGTTCAGCGGGACTTTGCGTCTGCGTCTGCGGAATTCAAATTGGTATAAAACATAGTAAATCTAGCGGTATTAATTCCGCAAGGTTTACTATGTTTTATACCAATTCCAATTCCGCAGACGCAGACGCAAAGTCCCGCTGAACGCACCATTATGTAATTTACTTATTCACCTTGCACTAGCACATAATTTGTAGATCCTTATAATCTCTACTTATAAACATTCCAACACTTTGAAGCAAATCTAGGACTATTAGCCAGTAACCCCCCTCAACATATCAAAAATCATTTCAAACATCCACTAAGCTATAGAGTTATTTTGCATTTGCGTTGTCTATTCTATTTTACTATATTTTATGTATAATGGTGCGTTCAGCGGAACTTTGCGTCTGCGTCTGCGGAATTCAAATTGGTATAAAACATAGTAAATTTTGTCAACAATGGTATGCTTTCGTTTTTTTCCTTGATCATGATTTTTCTGTATATTTTCAAAAGTTTACTGAATGAAAAACATGCATACGTAATTTCAACGAAATTAGCTACAGTTTTCAAAAATGATAAATTTGTCTATGGCATGTTTGTGTTATTTCACCATAATTTATATTTATTTATATGTTCAAGTTAGAAAGATATCATGCGAAATGTTTAATTTCCTTTAATGTGTTCAATTCAAAATAATTTTCGAAGATTATATCATACACTACCGCTGAGGAATTTATGTTTCCAATTAAACTAATCTTATCTTACTTAAAAGCGTGTCGTTTGTATAGTTATCAAATTATATTATTGCATATTATTTCTTTATCTGCTGGAACCATTGCTTGAGGCCCTGGTTTGGAACCCTCTTCCCTATACATGTACGTACCTTTCGATTATATCCAGATTATATCCCTTAATAGCTGTATTTAATTCATGAAATACAATCGACGTTACGCTCGAATTTAACACAAGAAATAATCCATGCCTTTCTAATAAACATATTTCTTCTCACTCGAAATTATGAAATGTCTGTTCTTTTATCCGACCAATTGTGAAATTTAACATATATTGCAAATCAACTTCCGTTTTGGCTCATAAATATACCTCACATATTACTCATATGTGTATGTACACAATTTCTTAAGTTTTGCGCATACCTATATATAAAACGCTCTTTTTTCATTGGTCCTCCACGGCAAAACACCAAACAATAACTGGCGCTCTTAATCTGACAAAATTCCTTTATCGATATCTCGATCCGGTGGCGATATATGAAAGGAGATTAATACGTGGAGGGTGGATCCGATTTACAAATGCTTTCGGTGGTTAGCAGATTTATAATGATAAACAGATTGTTATTTCGTATCCTATTTTTGCTAGTCGAGGTTATTCAAGTAAAGCGAAACGTGGTTTTCCATATTTTTAAGATTATATGGACATATAATTTAATGTTTAATGTATTTACGTTTAAACATTTTAGTGACCTAAACTGCGTGTAAAGTGTCGGAGAATATACTCGCATAGATCCGGGCACTTGAAATCACATTAACATAACATAACATAAACATGCAACATTATTTTCTTTTCTAGAAATGATATTTTCCTTCTTTAGCACCGAATGAATGATTATCGTTGAAAGATATACACCAACAGGTTAAAATGTAAAACATTTTTTTTTGTCAGATAATTACCCTTACTTCTCTACATTTGCGTAGAACGTGCCGTAACAGTTAAGGTTAAATTACGCGGCAGCTAAGAAATACAATGTATGTGTAATAACCTCATCCCTCCTTTGTCTATGCCATTACCCATTTCACAAACCACACTGTTCTATGTCTTGAGAATTCTCCCCGGTACAGAATCATTGTCCTTTAAATCCACTCCAGACTCGAATTGGAACCTCTCCTACTCTCTGGATCTCTCAAGGGTCTATATGTGCGTGTATGTCGCATGCATACCCTTGTCTTGTTGAGGCTTGCGTGCATAACCATTCTTATCACATAATGATTCAAGAACTCTGTTATGAAATGTTGACTATGGTTTATTTCAATAATAAACGAAATTCAAGCAATAAAATCTGAAAACAGCACATATATGATAAATCATCTAAATAATGTTTTGAGTCTAGTTTCTCAAAATATATTTTTGAACTCGACATGTTTCATTTATGTACAGAATCCCTCATTAGAACCTCTCATACTCTCTGGATATCTCAAGGGTCTAAATCCGTGTATGTCGCATACATTCCCATGTCTTATGTAATGTTGTCGTTTTAGTGCGTCAATAGATCCATAGGAAGAACCTGATTAACTTAAGGCGGTGATTTCGGACATCAAATAGAATGGACAAAAAAAAGTTACATAATGAGCTGAATAGAGAATCAATTAATATTGGGCTTCTTCTGTTTAATTGTATAATTGATGTTTTGCCGTCTTTATTTGAAGAATCATATCTTTTTTTTGTGAACCTGAATCCAAGCCATTGAATAGAATAAATAAGTTAAGGCAAAGTTATATAAATGTATTAAGATACGAATTCGAAGTATGAGTGGAACGATCCGTGTCCATGCCATGGCTGCATAATGTATGTTTAATATTGTATGAATGTTAATCCAATAATGCTACAGTACGCCATGTCTCTTGGGTATAGCCACAGATGATGTGCCATTAATTTGGATGGATGTAGTTTAAAAATCCATATGAATTGTTTGTAAACGTTTTAAAATATAATACTTCCTTTTATATTAATACAAAACGATAAAAAATAATATTGCATGTCATAGAGATGCATCTTTACTAAACAAGTTCTACGAAGATCAATAAAGGACAATGCTACAAAATGGGTATAGCTACAGATTTCGCCCATTAATTATGATATATGTATAATTCAGTATAGAATCACATATAAAATCAATTGTGCTAATTTGATAATATAAATTTTGTTCAATATATTATATATCATAAGATGCTATTTTACAAAAATATGAACAAAGGATCCACAATACTACAAAACGCAATGTCTTCTATGTATAGCTACAGATTGTGCGCCATTAATTTTGATGAATGTCGTTTGAAATTATCGAATTCCATATATATTATTTGTAAACGTTTCAAAATATAATACCTCTTTGTTTAATATCTTGTATAGATCATAGAGATGCCACTTCACTAAATAAGTTCTGCGAAGATTAACAAAGGATTCACAATGCTACAAAATGGGTATAGCTACCGATTCTGAGCCATTAATTTTGATATATGTATAATTCAGTATAGAATAACATATAAAATTGATTGTGCTTATTTGATAATATAACACTTCATTGTGTAATATATTGTATGCCATAGATATATATAGTTTACAAATATAAACAAAGGATCCACAATACTACAAACGCAATGTCTAATATGTATAGCTACAGATTCTGCGCCATTAATTTTGATGGATGTATCATTTGGTAAAATCTCATATAAATCTGATTGCGCTAATTTGACAATATAACACTTCTTTGTTTAATATATTATATATCATAGAGTTGCATACTTTACAAATATAAACAAAGGATCCACAATGCTATATAACGCGCAATGTGTTATGGGTATAGCTGCAGAATCTGCGCCATTAATTTTGATGGATGTTGCATAACTTGGTAGAATCTCATTAGTCCCGATCAGTATCAACTGGGTGGATTATTAGCGATTATTTATTCGCTTCATTCCTGAAAGATGGAATGGGGGAATGTACTCTATTTGGTTTTTCATTTTTATATTCTATAGAATTCTAAATGTAGAGTGTAATGGGACAGTATTTTTATTGGAAATCCTGTGACTTACAGGGACAGACTTCATATTCAACAAGATACCCAGTTGGAAAAAAAATATATAGGAAATCACATGTCATTGGTTTAATTCACAACCCAGTACCAACATTGCATAAAGAGAGGGTTAATGATTATTATCTAATATTTTTGTTGAAGCCTGGTTGTTTCGAATTTATAAGAATATAGAAATAACCATGTTATGCCACAAGCACATTATATCATTGAATGCTATTGAAGTGTCACCTGGGGTTAACATATTTTGCATATAAAATCATATAATTCATTAGATATATATATCGATTTTATATAAAGCTCAATAGATATGTGTGAGCTCCTCCCCTATAATAAAACTAACCAATTATTTGGGATCATTTATCCAGTTTATCAAGGTAACCGAATTCCATGCTTGTAAAATAACATACGGCAGTCTTTTATGAATCATTTTTCATCCACTAACAAGATACAATGCATACAGAAAAGGGATAAATCTATATAAACAATGCTATATAATTAATCTGGATCCGGACCGACCAATGAGCTTCCAAAAATAATATTACAACATCTATCAAAAATTTTCCAGTAAAAACAAATTTAAAAAAAAGTTTCCAGTCTTAAACTTAAATTGCTATAATATCAAATATTATAAGCACAAGTTCATGGCCAAAATGTTCCCTGCAAAACTTCCCGACCACGACTGTTTGGCCAATGTCGTCGGTTTCTATCAAAGATGAGTGCGCATACTATTAGATAAAGTGATATATTCTTTTTACAGATGCTAATAACTGCCTTGCTTAATCCTGAGCAAGAGTGTTTTATGTAAAATGAATTTAAGTTGGTGGACGTTGTATCTAAGACTTATATTATACACTGGATTTCGACACAAGGAACCAATACATTATCAACAGTATCAAAACAACCAGACGGTAGTCATATCTAATCGCTATAGAACAGTATTATTGTTTGGATTACACGCATTATCAAAACTAATCATATTATAGCAGAACAAAAACTCATATTCGCTTCGAGCGGTGATGGACGATGCTTTGATTTAGTAACGCATGTACGATATAGCTAGTCTCACATTTACTGATAGAGAATGTAAAACAAATGAAAGTTGCAATAGCTTAAAGGGTATTTGAAATATGGTATTACATAGACTTTGAAATATACCCTTCTGGTCGAAAGCTTGCGAAATTCAACCATTGCAGTTCCTGCCTATCACAAATAACCAATGTATGCATTTACAGAGAGTTAGAATAGAAACGTCAGATAACGTCAATTAAAATCAATCATACGACGTCACATGTCACTCATGGAATAGCCACTCAGTATGGAAAAATGCTATGATCGCTCAAAGCTATGCACAAACATGCAATAATCTATAAATATGTGCTAATGGCCATTCTAGAGTAATTGTGCTTTTTGCACTAGCTATAGTCCTTATTTAGGCATGAAAGTATATCTATTGTAATAAATGAAATTAATAACACCAATAAAGCTAATATTTCGTTGCAAGAAACACTCTCATTGAAATTATGAATTTGTCCATATTGTGAATAAACATACACAAAAACATGTATCCAAATGAGTAAAACTTCATCACTTACCATAGTATAACTTGCATTTTAAGCGCGCATTCAAAACTCCAATCCAAAGTGCGCATGCGTCATTCAATTAAAAATCAATTATGTATTTAGCAAATGCAATGCATATTATCCTTTTTAGTTTTCGTTTATTGTTTGTTGTATACAATTTATAAATAATATATGCAAAGTGTATCTCAGTGTATCTCGCTCAGGACATGACACTATATAGCAGATAGAGCACAGTCCTATAAATTACAAAAATATGTCTTTATCTCTCTATGCGCACTATCGTTATCTTTATAACTCCTCTTACAGTTACAGTTATCTTGCAGTCGTCCACACAAAAATCACAACTATCACAAGTGCTAAGCAAATCCTCGAAAAACCACCGCAGTCTCTTTTTCTTTACCGGGCACCCTCTTCTTATATTTTACTGCGTCCACTTCAGACTATTCGCACCCTTTACGTTATCACGTATAATCGCGTATTTCCCTCCATTCTCAAAGACAATAAATTGATGTAACGATTATCAAGTGTTTGAGGTAGGTGAGGCGCTATCTTAACTAGAGGTTTTGGCTCTCGGTTTTGTGATTCTTTTGTCTCCTGCTTTTTGGGATGTATCCTCTCTCGTCTTAACTTTAATTTTTGCCCTTAAGTCTCCTGACATTGCGATCTACTCTCTCCGTGTCTCGGTCTTTAAGTTTTACCGCTTTTGCATGCTGGTATAGGCTTTTTTTTCAAAGACCATTTCAAAGGATATACTTCTTAGGATCTTTGTCGCCTATTTCTTTGTTACGGTTCCTCTGTGAATGCCCTAAAGGTAAAATACTATTTATATGGCATCGTGTCCGAATATTGAGCCTGAGAAACAATTAATAATCGAGCAATCTATAATGAGTAAACAGCGAGCGAGTTTATTATGGACGTCAATGTGCTCTCTATAGTTTTTTTGTCATACGACGTCCATTGATATCGTGTACTAAACGGCACTGAGAGTGCTCAATTAAGTAAATTTCCTGTCGTTGTAATTATTGGCGATTGTAGCCTAGAAGGGTGGAGGAATGATAATATGGAAGCATTAATATGGGTCTAGGGTCGGGGGTTATACTTATTTAAAATGTATATGCATGATAGTGTCATTCATTTTCATACTGTTTCTGTTTTTTTTGCGAATAGAAAATTGACATTTTACTAGTAAAATGCAATGCTAGAGCTGCAAGTGTTTTCAAATTGTTTCAGTAATTATGGATACCGAAATAGTACACACCTTGCATAAACGAGTTCTTAATATCTAATTATTAAATGATCTTTTAGCAATTCATTTATTTCATTTTTTGATGACTACATTTTAATAATGACATGAAAAAAAACTATGTGTTTGTCATGTTTATGCGTTGAATCGAATTAAATAATTTGATTTTCAATGTTCACGTATATCAGAATAACTCACCTTTTTTCCACGTTGCAAATTTCTTATCCGATCCTGATAACGCGATAACGAATTATAAATCCACTTTAGATTTTATTTTCCTATATTTATTCGCATACCGAAATAATATCAATATGTTATTTAAGAAAAAATGTATGATTATCTTTGATTAAGATACATGTACTTTAAAGGTGCATACAATTTTCCTCATACATGTTTTTTTTTTCTCAAAATGCCATATACTCACACAAATGAATCAATTTTGATTATTTTTCACAAAGGCACCCCGTTAATTAGCTCTTTTCTTTATTACAATCCACTCCCATAGGCGAGCAAGAAAACTTAAGGTTCTAGCTTTCAAAAGACCACAACATGTTGACTTAGGAGTCACATGTGTCCTCGGTTCATACAGAATATTCCATGTTGTGTCCGGTAATGCAATATGAGCAGCGTATATGACATGATCAGAGCTACGGTCACTGGACTTACATGTATATGGCTTTTATTATATCAAGGGAGAGAGCGAGTAAATAAGGATCTGGCCACACGGGGAGCTTCTTCGAGTTTTATTTCTCAAAATAACTGTTCTATTATATTCCATACGAGAGATCCCAGTAATTGTTACGGCTGGTGGATTTTGGAGTTCCGAAAGGCATGCATTGAAAAAAAAACGCTTTGCTAAAGGAAACAACTGGGAAAAGAATCTCCCAGTGTGACCAGGCCCTAGGGGTTCCGTTCGAGAGATTTGTCACTTACACCTGATGTTAACATATATATAAAGGTAAATAAGTGTAAAGGTGTGGCCGTGGCAGATTCCATGGATAAATGTCACAGCTCCTTCTATGGTGCGATACGTTATGGATCCGTATAAAGACGTGGTGACACATTCAATAGGCAACGTCCGAAGACAGTGTAATGGTGAGGATAGGTGCTTGTGGAATATTCAGTGATCGCAACGGAAATCAAAGAAATATAGCGTCAAAAGAAATAATGAAATCCATATATATTTGATCTAGGTTTTCTTGCAATATTGGAGCGATCCAAGAAAATTTCGCAACTCCGTAAGCATCTACCCTTTCCATAAGGAAATCGCTTGTTGAGAGAAATAGAAATCTTATTTCTAGTTTTGGAGTGGGATCAAGTTTTTAGAGATCACGTGTTGCGATTTTATGTGACAAATATGGCATGTCAACATGTGGAAGTTTGTTCGTTGCCATGGCACTCAAAAATCATCAAACGAGTTTTCAGACGCACTCAAAACATACTATTAATTATTTAATTAATTAATTAATTAATAACATATAAGTTGTGACGTTATCTTAATTCATGCGCTCTACTGGTCATTTTGGTGAACGGAGAAAACCCCAGCGGAGAAAATCCCAGTGGAGAAAAGCCCAGTGGAGAAAAGCCCAGGTGGAGAAAAGCCCAGTAGGAGAAAATCCCAGTGGAGAAAAGCCCAGTTTTTATAAATCTTATATAAACGATGTAATGTGAAGTAATTGCAAAAATATGGGGTTTTATATACTCTAATTTCGTGTTTAAGCTTTGGCCTTTTGAAATTAAATTGTTGATTTACTAACAATGAGTCTTTTATGAAAATCTAAAAAGCATCAAATGTCACTTTCTGGTATTTTGATATACCAAGAAACTCTAAACGTCGTATTGCAAAATGTGTAAGATTTCTACATGTAGTCATTTTACGAAAATATAACAATGTGTGGTTATTAATCAACTTATTCTGCTGAAACAGAATGTTATGCATCCCAGTATTTAAAAAAAGCTACCGAAATGTACTTTTTAAAGGATGTAAGTTTCCACATCGGACCGAAATGGTATTGACCGAAGAATCCAAAACCATTAACAGAAATAAGTTTAACATAACTCTATTTAACTCTTGATGTTTGATTATTTATGATAATAACTCTTGTTATTTGATTCATTGATTCCCATAGCACACGTACTCGCACCTGTATAGTTATTGGGTGTCAAAGCTTCCGGTCAGCCTTTTACGGAGAGTCTCTGAGTCGAAGGTCTCACATGAAGTGCTTAAAATGTAAACGCTATTTCAAAGATTTAATGAGGATAGTTAGGAAGTCTATTGGACTGTAACGAATGCAGGCATGATATAGTTTGTATACTTATCTAGAATTTTGACGTGAGCTTTATTAAGATATATTTATATATATTCCTGGATCTGTGTTTTTGGTTGAACGCGGTCATCTAAGGTCATCTTGTGAATCATTGAAATATTGAAAAATATGCATTTGTTCCGGTAAACAAGCTTATGATTACAGAAATCTAGCCTTACCATTATTCGCTTTATGGACATTTTTAACAATATACTCATAAAGGTCATGTACAATTTTTGCAACCAGATTTGACCAAATATACTTTATGATTAGGGATACTTGAGTGTGTCATGTAACTAAATAAATACTATTTATAAGTAATGGTTAAATTTGCAAAATATATTGATAAAACCATTGACCGTGAGATATTCCTGGATAACTTTTATTTGGACATTGCTCAACCTCTTTGTTATTGTAGTGGGACATTGCTTAACCTTTCATTGTTGATGTTTGGTCACTCCTTAACCTCTCTAGTGGATCGTCCTTAAGACTTACAGGATTACTACTTTATGGACAACTGTAAATTAGATCATGTTTCTGCTGACCTATGGCACTAAAAGACTGAGTGGTAACTAATTAAGTCTTAAAACTTACAGCAGAGACTAGGCTTTACTGAATTTTTCTGTCACCAGGTCTACATGTACATGATAATAAACACCCCGGACAGCCAATGATGCCTCATAAGCATTGCTATATAGTTCTTGCAGTAGATAATATTTTTATGTAAGAAATCATTATATACCTAAGCCATTTTTGATCATTGGCAATTACAAATTTTCGCAACCGACCATAATCTATATTAATGACAAATATCACAATTATTATTTTACAAATTAGCGAACATCATTTTCTAGGCCACAATAGCAGCAATAAAAACCGATGCATAAGTAGCCCCTCCATTCTTCAACACCCCCTGATACCCC
>LQRL01036724.1:0-18198 GCA_001703475.1 Hydroides elegans
ATTCTACCACGCACATTGCAGCGGTGGTTCTATTACAGACGGAGAAACGTGCGTTCTCACGTCACTCTTCCTTACACTATACACCAAACACTATATCATTTATGTATGTTTTATTCTTGATTTAAAGCGCAAGACTGTGACGTCCCTAACCAAGAACACGGATTCTACCACGCACATTGCAGCGGTGGTTCTATTACAGACGGAGAAACGTGCGTTCTCACGTCACTCTTCCTTACACTATACACCAAACACTATATCATTAATGTATGTTTTATTCTTGATTTAAAGCCCAAGACTGTGACGTCCCTAACCAAGAACACGGATTCTACCACGCACATTGCAGCGGTGGTTCTATTACAGACGGAGAAACGTGCGTTCTCACGTCACTCTTCCTTACACTATACACCAAACACTATATCATTTATGTATGTTTTATTCTTGATTTAAAGCGCAAGACTGTGACGTCCCAAACCAGGACCACGGCTCGTACAACGCAGATTGCAGTGGCGGTTCTATCGCAGACGGAGAAACGTGCGTTCTAATGGTTCCAATTATGTATTCAGATATTTGGTGTCTATACTTATTATGACATATGTCTAAGAATGTTTTCCCAATTGATATTTTTATCTAAATAGCCCAAGACTGCGACGTCCCAGAACAGGACAAAGGTTCCTACAACGCAGATTGCAGCGGCGGTTCTATCACGGACGGAGAAACGTGTGTTCTCACGTGTGATGAAGGTTATGAATACAATGGATTCCCCTTTGGAACGATCACGTGTACTGCAGGGGAGATGACACCCAGTCCAGTAGCGTGTACAGGTATGATGCCGTATTTATTTAATTGTTCTTTTTGATAATAAGGGTAAGGGCCTGGCCACATTGGAAGCTTTTACTTGCCTTTTTTTCCTAACAAAGCTGTCTTCTAATGTATTCCTTATGGGAAACTAAAAAGGCAAGTTAAAGCTACCTAACAGCTCGTTGTTTTTGGTTTCCCATAAGGAATACATTGGAAGACAGCTTTGTTAGAAAAAAAAAGGCAAGTAAAAGCTTCCAGGCCCTTAGGGTTGGGCCACAAAGACTATTTTAGATGTGGTGGTCTAAGGTATTTATGAAGGGACTTTTATGTGATCAGATTTGTTTCACATACTATATCAATTGAACGTCTCCATTTATATGGCTCTTTTTAAAACATACACTATTAATCACTTACTGAATTTAATGATGAATCGATACGCTATAGTATGGGATTAGCAGTTACATTGTTTTAAAGTGAGTAACGATGCGAACATAATGATACTTTTTTTTTGTTATTGCACTATTTCTTTTAAAGGGTAGCCGAATTATAAAACATAACATATGGTTTTCATTGAGTTGCACCTATTTGACATGCGTATAAAGGGTTGCCGTTAGTGATGAACACTGTGTTATAGCCCAATGGGGTTTATGTATTCAATACTAGTTGGGGTATAAAGGTGTAGACACATTGGATGAAACAACCATTTTGGATTAAACAACCATAGGAAACAACCATTTGTATAAGCGTTATGTTTTTCATAAATTCTTTGCTAAATATAAGTCGTTTGTTTATGTAAAACTGTAAAAGTTTATTTGAATTCTTGATACAAACAAATTCAAAACGCAATAATTACAAAGAAAAGAACCAAGCAATTGTTCTCTTATAGTTCTAAATCGCTAATGTTACGTAATTATTATAAACGTCACACTTGAAAATGATGTGGTCCATACATCCATTGGAAGGTGTATCCTTTTACGAAACGCCAAAAATGGTTGTTTCCAAAAGGAAACAACCATCGGAAAATGGTTGTGTCATCCTATGTGTCTACACCTTAAATTTGAAACATGCCTGCGCCCTTCCCCATATCGGAAGCATGTGTTAAGTGGAATAAAAAGGATACGATTTTCTTAAGTGATATACAATGTTTCTTGTTTAATAATATTCATATATATGAGACATATCTCAAAATATTGCCATTCCTGTCATATTATCGATTGATACACCTGTCGGCATTCTTAAATACTCAAAAGTAAAAAAACACTCAAATCATTAATGTATCGATATACTTTTGTGTTATGAAATGTCGATCTGCAGCGAAAATAGATCATTTTGAAGAATTCCACACATTCAATCAATACAATGAATGATACATATGATAAATAAAAAAGAAGAAAAAAAGAGAGAAGGTGGTGATAAATTTGGAGTTAAAATGACTGTTGCATAGAAAAGGGAAATGGAAAGGCGCAATAATGTGAGACCAAGAAATAAATAAACACAATTGCGATACTTATCTCGATTTATATGTGTTCAGCGTAATGAGTATGTTTTCCATTAAACAGTCAAATTAAACATATATACTCGACAACAAAAGAAGTGTCCGGTTGTTCAAATCTCTGTAACTTCAAAAGTATTTGGTCAATTTCTATCAATTATATACCAAATTAAACAGCACATAATGTTAGTTCATTTAATAATTTTTTACGACTCTATATTTGCTATCGACGATTCGGCGAACTCTTGAAAATGAACGAACGAAATAGCAAGTAACAAACCCTCAAATATGCATTTTCATGGATGTTTGAATTATCGTGCCAGAAATTTTAAAGTTAATTGGTACATTTGGACTTTTTAGGAGCATATTCGAAATTTCAAGCCAGTTGCGGCGATCGCTAGAGTTGACAAAGTATCTTGCGAATGGCCAGACGCTAGGTACCGGAAGTGCCAGTTTTAGAACAATAGTTCAAAACAACTGTTTGAATATGTCAGCGATGCCTTCACGGGTTTTGTAATACTACATTAATCGGTTTACAACCGTTTTGGAAATTACGTTTCGCTTATTTTCTGGTTACTTCGAAACACGATATTGATCGAAAAGTCACATTCAGTGAACCTTTGTTAAATCCGTAGTTTAAGTTTTCCAACAAGACAAAAACAATTTTCGTGCATGTCTAAGACAACCTGATGGTCGATTTCCACGCCCAAGCCTCGTAGCAATGGTGCGCGCAAGCGTATGCCTTGATAAACAGATAGACGTATTCTGCTCAATTTTAGCGTGATTACGCGGCTAAAATGACCGTTAAACAGTTTTTCATAACTCGTAACTCTAGATTACAATGTTCTAACCGATGTAAAGCGTATTCACTCAATAATCGATTGTTTGCGCGAAACCGCGCCTATATCGAGCGTATTTTCAATGCATTTCGCGACATCATTTATATGGAAAACGAGGACAGCAACGGCCTTTCGGTTTATATTTTATATTTTGCGCACCCTTGAAGATAATATTGACAATGACCGTTTTTGTTCGAACGCCCCGTCAATACAACCAGGTTAAGTTATCCCTTTCAAATTTTGCCGAGTTTATTCGAAAATTACGGCTAGGCTATCGAGCGAATGGAATTCAAAGTGAAATTAACATAGCTTAGAGCATGTGAGCTATCTTGAAATCATACCGCTTTTATTGTATAATATGATTAAGACTGTTTTCGCAGTTAAGCGCCAAAAACACGTTTTTCCGACATTTTACGATGTGCGCTGCGACGCATGTGGCATAGAAACTAACCATTTCTCACCGTTTTTGAGTTACAAAAACCTTATACTATTTCTAGCATATAGCGCTTTTCCTCTCCTATCGATACTCATTGAATGATGATCGAAATCAATGTTTCTTAGTCCTTCGATAAAACGAACGAGATACTCGTCAAACGGATTCCAGATTGTTAGGTTTGCAAGACCACTTATAATTATCATAACTGAAACTAACAAACGTGTTTTAATTGGTTCCACCTTTGTTACAATGAAGAAATATTAACCTAAAATGACCGGACACTTCTTTTGTTGTCGAGTATATATGTTAATCATAGCTATAAAACCCTGTTCCAATGAGTTTTTTAAAGTAAAAGTTAGTAATTGGAATAATGTATGTTGTGCCGCGATACATAAAGATCGATTCAGTAGCTCTTTTCCCGCCTATTTCACGCTTTGGTATTTAAGTAATTATATTATTCAGGGTTTAAAATATCAGGCTAGGTTTGAGTTTGGAGTTATATTGGCCCTGTATTCCAATGGTGTAATAATACAAATCTAAACGCCCGGCTTGTCTCTTTTAAAAAGCAACGAGCATTGATGTAGCATAGAGTCCATTGGGTTTCTAATTATGATACATTAATAGACATAGTTTGTTAGATAAAAGGCTAAAACTAAACGTTCAATGTAGTCAAGACATTTATGAAACATTAATATATAAAATGATAATCTATACTTTGTCCACATTATGTTTTTTTTTAAACATATTTATTTGTTATATTTTCAGCCAAGTGCACTCTACCGCAATGCCTGAACGGCGCCTATTCAGACAAATGTCACGTTGACAAGGCCAATGGGAACGAAATGGTTTCTTCATGATTAACCTCATTTAGGGTCTAATTTAAGTTTTTTTTTATATACCAACTACAACTATAATCCATTATCTATATTTGCAGCAAAGTGCGCTCTTCCTGAAGCCGTAAACGGCGTCTATTCAGACAAATGCAACATCGTAGAGGCCAATGGAGACGAAATGGTTTCTTCTGGTGTAACCGAATGTATGTTGACATGCAACGATGGCTTTAAAGTGGACGGAGAGGATTCCAAAGTGATAACGTGTGATGATGGGGTATTGACCGAGTTGCCGGACGCTGAATGCACAGGTAAGTTCATTTTTATAAAGCCGTATAATAAACATGAACTCGTAAATAGGGGTTGGATGTATCAATAAGAAATGGAAAAATAAGAACGGAAAATAAAGTTTGATAGGAAGAAAGGCTGCATGAAATGTTCAATAGACAAGGTCCATCGATTGTCATATCAACCTATAGTCAACCAAGTATTCTTTGAATGGACATTATATTGTAAAACTGGTAAATGGCCAAAATACAGAGGGATAGCCGCAAGTCATTAAACAATACATGCGGTTTGAAATAAATGTTTTTATTTTTGCTTGAAAAATGAATGATTGCATTTTTTTAACAGCAAATGGATTTTAATAAGTTAAAAATGTTTAAATATGAAAAATGCATTATTCATATATTTATTATTTCAATTATGTAAATGAACATAGATTACAATAGTTATGAAAATAAATCTAGTCTTATACGACCAATAACAAAATCTGTCTTTCTGTATTTGCCTTTCTCGTTATATTTTATAAAAATTCTAAATAAAAATTATGATGATATTCTAATGTAATTTTTAATTATTTTGAGCTTCAATTTGTAGAAGATGATGACAATGGAGCTAACAGTGTGCCGTACAGTTCTTTCATTATGACACTTGCCATCATATTTAGTGTGTATTGTATTGGTGCGTTTTGATTCGACGCTGTTCCATTTGGCACCATTCTTATTTTATACATTCCATATAAACTATTTATAAATAACATAGATATGATAGAACAGTCATATAATACAAAGTGTTTACAATATTAAAATCAACAGCTGAAAAAGACTCTAACAAATATCAACAACAGAAAGATGGTACAGTTATATGTAACTGAAGCAGTTAGATGCATAACAAAATTGTCATATCATGTGTAGTGGATGCAAAGCAGATATAATGGAATTATATACCATTTTCAAGGACTCCGATAAAAAAATAAAAAAGTGTAGTATAAGCGTATATTAATGTAAATTTTAATACCATGTTAATATGTGTTGATGGGTGTTTATTTTAATTTCCTTCGTGTCTGGTTTATTTTGCATTTTTTCTACATCACTTAGACCTACAATTCTAATGAAAATTTATTACAAGGGATATGATTATTGCAAATAGTATCTTTTAGAATAAAACAAAATAGATTTTCAGTTATTTAAATAAATTAAAATATATAATCAAGATCTTGTTTGTTTGATTTCCAGCGTTCCTCCTTACGTCGATCATTCATGTCCATGAATGGATAATGTTCACTGGCGTTAACTAGGTTTGCTAGGTTCACCAGTGAACCAGGTCATATCTATACTTCGCTACGTTCGCTACGATCACCAATGAACCACGTCGTGGCCCCGTTCGCTACGTTCGCTTGGTTCACCAAAGCATGAAGCGAAAGAATGACATGCATACTTATTGCGTCACAATACGTTTCCTATCTAAATGCCATGTTTTGTTTACGTCACAGCGTTTAGCATTCGTGACGCAATAAATAATTTGAATATTTATAGTTATTTGTTGGTGTTTTCTATAGAAAATGTTATTACTTTTCAATATTAAACAAGTTAAGATTCATTTTGAAAAAAAAAAATAATAAATGACGCAAAGAAAAAGATGATGAAGAAGAAGAAGAAAAACAACTTATAAGAAGTTGACGATAAAAAATGAATGAAGAGAAGAAGCAAGACAATTAATATATCAGGCAATATTAATAAAATGATATAAATTAAAGCACCTATCAACAAAGTATACTGATGGTGTTTTTGCCATTAATTTTTTATACACATTCAAATTGAATGTTTTAATGGTTAATCAAGTTTTTTTTATAAATATTAAGTTGCGTAGACGAACATATATAAAAAGTATACTATTAATCTATAAAATAAATGATATTTTCAATAACTTGATATCTTGTCATATACTCATTATTAAATGTACATTCCATTGTACACTGTACATTCAGGAAAAAAGTTTGTATCTGCTAAGTACATTGTATCCAACCCATAATCAAATGTTTATGTTATCATGATGAAAAAAAAGAAAATACTTTGCAATTGCCTGCTGGTGTGCATTTGAATAACATTTTATAAATAAAGACATATTTTACAACGATACGAAGTAAAGCAAAAAGAACACGAAGAAAAATATGAAGGAAGACAAGAAAAAAGAAAATGGATTTTAAAAAGATAATAGAAAATGCTATATATATATATTTAATTATATCTTACCCATATTCACCCCATATATAAATAGATGGAATTTTAAATATTCATTTCCTACATATTTCTTTTTATTATAATTTTGAAATGATTTTATTATTCTTGTGTGAACATCAAGACTCGGCTTTTAGTAATAAATTGGCGATACAAATACATTTTGTTTAATTAGCCGCTCTTTTACTACTATTTACTGGTGAACCTTACGAACGTAGTGAACCGGTATTGTGCTACCATTCACTGGTGAACCTAGCGAATGTAGTGAACGGTTATTGTGCTACCATTCACTGGTAAACCTAGCGAACGTAGTGAACGGGTATTGTGCTACCATTCACTGCTGATACACCGAACATGCTCCACGCTTTTATATAAATTCTATAAATGTGTTTGGTGAACCCAGCGAACCTGGTGAACCCCGATGAACATATTCGAGTTCTGGACATACCTCCCGTCAATATCCATTGCTCATTTACTTTTAGAATTATATGAGTGCATTTTCCATTTTGATATTTAGGGAATATTTGTGTCATTGGGTTCATAATAATCATGTAACAAATAATATTAACTTTCTTTCCTTTTTATTATCAAAGAGTAAAAATTCTCTAAAAATCTCTAAAGAATATTAGAATCTGCAAAGTATGAACCTGAAAATAGTTTTACATATTATATAAATATTTACACATTCTTATAGAGTAATTATGTGCATACACCAATCTCTCTGATACCTTACACTGTAAATCTGAACAACTTATGTCGACATTTGTACACTTTACACTTGAAGTTCTCGCGCATACCCTTATGTGTTAGAACATAGAGGAAGAAATTGGTACTGTAATTGAGATTCGCCAATACGTAGATTATGTTGTACCATAGACTAGGGTATTGCTGTTCTGTAGGATTCTCTGACCAGATTTCAATGTAAAAAGGTGGCGTAAGCTGGATTTGATAAGGGGCTTGAGTAATAAGAAAAACGAAACTAAGACTCATTAGAAGAGGAGCCGTTTTCTTTAGTCGTTTCTTGGTATTTCTCTGTTCTTCACTAACACCCAGATTGCTGCGATTTTTCTGCATTTTGATTAATTTACCAATAATTATAAGATTACACAGGAGAATAATGCCAAAAGGGCCAAATACAAATAATAATAAATTCCCTTTCGGTTTGTAATTGTATTCCCACCAAAGACCAAACTCTCCACTCGGCTCACATGGCCAATCCACATAATTATCAATGATGTCAAAACTTATAATATGTGGCACATATTCAATAAAACAAAATGCTAAGATCACAAAAAGCGCTACTTTCAACCGTCTGCGACTCAAATACGCCCGTGCCTTTAACGGGTGCATTATAGACATAGATCGTTCCACTGTAACCATAACCACAACCCATGTTTCATAGTGTTGTAGTACAATAACAACATAAAATCCAATTTTGCATGCCATGCGATAGTTCATCCATAGGGCACTCGCAGTGTGGTGTACCTATATAATAGTAGAAAATAATATTTCAGGAAAATACACTTCATTAGATTTGTATTTTAAGATTAAGTTAGTATTCATTAATAATCAAGTATCTATTAAGTGATTTGATGTATTAGGCATATTGAGTGTTTATTTTATTAGTTTAAGTTTACGCTGTTTATATCAGTTTATATCCGAGAAAAGATAAGAGTCATGAACGTCAAGTCAGTATTTTTGATTGTAATGATTTTGATTGTAATTTTATAGTACCTGATAGCCAATATAATCCGCAAGAAGTGAAATCAAATTGAGAATATCCACGATTGCGAGCCAGCGAATCATCATCGGGTATTTCTTTCGCTGGTCTCCTGCTATAAACATAGTAAGGGTGTTGGTTGTGAAGCCTGCTATAAGAATAACTGGTATAATGATGTACCAAATCTGGAAAATCAATATAATACGAATTTGAATATCAAGCTTGGGTATGAGAATCAAAATTCAATGAAACCACACAGTAAAACATGCATATATTTTGATTTCCTATGCAATGACCAAAAACAAAGCAAAACAATTGTTTGTATCGTACTGCATCATAACATTATTATATTATCATGTATAATCACACAATATTAAAATAACTAACATTAAACATCGATTTATTATTTATCATATAAGTTTTGCAGTTCAATGATTTCATAATAGTTTCTATTTATTTCCTCTTAATTCGTACATTTTCTAATCAATCAACAAACAACAATGTCGGTTACTTACAACTTCATTAATATCCCTGATTCGTTTTCCTTCATTAGTAAGTTGGCCATAACCTGAACTACCATGAGTTTTTGTGTACTCAGACGTATTATCAGTTACATTATTTATTTGCATTTTGATATATGTGGTAATGTATGAAACATTATGATTATAATATAAAATCGATATCTTTTAGCAGAATCAACGTTTACTTCACTTGATTGCACTTACTGACATGAGAGTTCCTTTATATATATATTTTTCAATATAAAATGTGTTATTTAACATGCTTTTAACAATATTTTTTATTTTTGCTTGAAAAATGTTTTGTTTGTGTTGATATTACAGCAAAAAGCATATTTTTTAAGCAACAGGTATGCAGTTACCACATTTGCTTGCATTTATTAAATCATAAACACTTCAAAATGATTTATAAATTATTGTCTTATGAAGTAAAACACTGTGTTCCTTGGTTAACATTATAGTCATAATATCAATATAATTGAACATCCTTTATATGCAGTTACACATTATGGTGAAATTTATGTCTCATTGTCAGGAGTGCTTGTGAGCTATAAATCGGGTACATCCTAAAACCAAACCCTCGCGATTAATCATGTTTGATAACCAAAAAATATACCACAAAAAAGAACACATAATACCGTATTTTATTACATTGTCTCGCCTGTTTATTTAGCGCTTTTAAATTAAGGCAATCATAAAGAGCATTACCGTTCAGTGACATGACCGGCATCAACCTTTTATTATAATTGCAAACACATAATTATAACTAGGATCCTGTTTCAGAGACTGGGATGTATTGGGATCAATTAGTTAATGGGGAAAAATAGAATCACATATTTACAGAAAAAGCTAGCAATGTTAGCTAATGTCTAATGGATGATATGTGACATGTGATATGTGATATGTGAACTATTATATGGTATTGACACTCATGTGATAGAAGTTGTCGCTCTAGTTTGAAGCTTTTTTATCACTGTTACTCAACCAAGTTTAACAATCATAAAGTTTTTTTTACAAAGAGGGTTCACGACCTTGTATAAATATATAAACAATCAATTATAAATCAGAAATGTCAGGTTCCCTCTAACTACATGATAAATGACTATGGACATACAATCTCGAGTTATTGGGAAACCCTTTTATTCATTTTTAAATATCCTCCCTATAGCAAATTAATGAACAAAACGCAACCGTATATGATATATAGTATGTTCTAACTAGTATTAGTTATGTTTAAGTTGGATGATTTGATAATGATGCAAACATTTGGAATTACCTGGCTTCATTATTTATTAAACTGTGTTTAATTTACATTGTTTTTCAAATGAGACATTCACCACTATATATGTTTTAATAACAATACATTAATTGCTAACTATTACTCATATGCTGTGTAATACAAGTAAATAACAAGTTAAAGCTTGTTAGTTTATACTGTTATTATTGAAACAACAATAACGTTCAAATCAATCATAACTCGCCCGTGCACAATATATGGTTAATGCAGTGACAAAAAAGGTAAGTATTAATTAATCGTTAATCTCAATTATCTGTTGAACAATATTTCAATAGTTTCGACTCTTAAGCATGCCTTTATGTATTATGGCATAAAGAAAGAAATTACAAACAAGTTGGTAGTTGATACGATGCTTGAGTAATAAAAAATACTAAACTTATGCTCAAAAATATTTTATTGATTTAAGTATATTTTTAGCAACCGCTTGATTTGTATTTATACCACATTTTCTGCGGTTTTGATGCATTATGATTAACTTTACAATTATGATGACAGTACAGAGAATACGAATACAAAAGGTCGAAAGGCGAAAACAAACTAGATTCAATACTGGTTTGTAATTATCAAAATCGCCACTCTATTCAAAGATCAAATCAACGTAATTTTGTCAATTATATTGTATTTTATATGGGGCTAATATGCAACAAAGTAAATAGCTACCATGACAAAACGGGCAGCCTTTAACTTTCCTCGTCTAAAATAAAATTTTCCGTGAAGTGAATGCATCTAGAATTCTAGAATTACTGGAATTGCTGGAGTGATGAAGTACCAAATAAATAAAAGTATGTTTAGATTGTAATGCTTCCATAAGTAGCTTAGTTGAAATTCCTATAGACACGAAATCATCCTTTAGTCTTTAGTTTTCGGTGGTTATCTGGCATAAGACAATTACTGCTCTTCACAAATTATGCAGGCAATAATTCGGTAAACATGTATTGAAAATATGTTGATCGAAATCATTGATAAATTGTTATGTCTATATATTTTTCTGATAATTCAAGCATGCAAGTATATAAAATCTATTTTTTTATCTCCTTCTTACAATCCTTGTATAAACTCATTTTTTTTATATTTAAATGACCCAATTTATATCCTATCAATTTGTTATATATAAATGACACAATTTATATCCTATCGTATATTAAAAAAAAACTGTGCATGAACACAGATGAATGACATATGTGTATATTACTTTCGTTTACAAACAAAATTAATGTCTTATTATGACTAACAAAGTACATGATATATTGTCTAAATCAATAAAAGTTAAGTTATCAGTTAACTCACTTAATTATGATTTTTTGCTTGATTAACATTTTTTCGTTATTCAGTGATCCATATTTCAAAACCTCATACAAACCAGTGATATTGAGTTCTTACGTATGACGTTCAGACGTATGAAAACCATCCATACCTGGTATTTTATAGTCCAAACAGATTTAGGGTTATTGTTAGAGTTAATCGTAACAATATTTGAGTATGTATAATTTGGGCTTTGCTTGACATATCTCTTATGTGCATGTAAAAATGGTCTGTTTGATCTTAAATCAAAGGTATTTCCGATCATTATATTGCTGATAATTGCCAATATGATCAATGGAAGTTGAAAATGAGTATCAGTAGCATTTATCTTGTTTTGCTTAAGCATTGTAGTACTGTTAGCTCAATTTCATTTATGAAATCTATGTTGTATACATTAAAACAACATATTCTAATAGTTTAAAAATGCCGCTGTTTCCCCATGAGTGTCGTATAATTTTGCTTCTCTTGGTTAAACTATGGATGCACTGTCAACTATCAGAAATACTGAAACATGTAGTGTCGAATATGATAAATGTTTGCTTGTAGATCAATTTACATATTTATCATAGGTAACTTTGTTTAATATTTTACCAAATTAATTGGTTAATTACTGTCCTCTTTACGTGATATCAAATATAATATCAGGGTACGATAATCAACTTATGCTTTTTTCTTTAATTCCCAGTAAGCGGAGTCAAAGAAATACTGTTTTTCTATCTGGAATAAGGTACATTTAACCATATATGCATTCATACTCCTTTAGAAACAGCGTTATATGTACAGTTCAGCTTCTCTTTGAATTAGTTGCAAAATACATTACTATTATATGACATCAACAATGTCTATCATGATTTGAAAGGAACATATACATTATTAGTTGACTACTATTATTACTAATGCACATATGTATATGACGACTAATTATTCAATGGAATGGCAGACCATATAAACGCCTTCACGTGAACAGTTACTAATGTGTTAATTGTGCAATAGTCGTCAATTCGCAATGTCATGAATAAATGTGTGCTAAAATAAGAAATACATGTGAGGAATTTTCAGACAACCGACCAGTACCAGAACATAAACATATCAGCGAATTACATTTTATGTAAGTTATTAAAACCATGATTTTCTATGTCAGATAAAAGATAGTACCTTATTGCCATTACCATTCTCACTTAAGTCAATCAATGATAATAAAAAACTTTTAAATCAAAATTATAATGAGTTTTTTGTGCAATTTATTAAAACCACGTTGCGTCACAACATTACTGATACAACACATATACACCATTTTGAATGAAACCAATACTATCTTTACACTAAACACCCATTATTCTCAATAAATAACAGTCAGGTTAAAATATATACTAAACAGCTATCGTCTTCTGAAACATTGCACATGCATTTTCCAATATCAAAACATTTAACTATATATTTCAATCAATTATACTAACATACATGAATATCAATAATTTGAAGTAACTGATCGATTCTATTTCCGAAATCATCCATATATTTACATACTTTACCTAAATATTAACACATAAATTATTTATAAAAGATCCATAGTTAACACCACATTCATTCTTTTGTACGCGCAAAATCAAATACCATTTCGCAAAATAATAATCAACAATGAAAATGTGCAGATATATATGTCTTCATGATGCCGTTCGTATTAATGCATTACTACACGGATTAAACACCACACGTGATAACTAATTAACCATCAGTTTGTTGATACGTTTACTTGCTACATACTATTTTTAACATAAACTATTCGGCGGCATTAGTGTCTTTCGTCCCCTTAGATGAACCCTCTGAGGTTTCATTAGCAGATGTAATAACACATGATAAACGATATTTACAGAATTTTGACAAAAATTGCTTTCGCATTTCCGCATGTGTAAGAACATAAAGGAAGAAACTAGTACTATAATTGATATACGCAAATGCGTATACTATGTTGAACCACAGATTAAGATATTCCCGTTCTGTCGGATCTTCCGAATATATTTTCCATCCGAATTAAGGAGTCAATTGCATTTGAAAAGGGGCCTGAGTTATAAGAAAGACGAAACTAAGACTTAGTAGGAGGGAGCCATTTTCTTCATTCTTTTTTGCGCGCTTGCTTGTTCTTTGCTTATACCTAGTTTGCCACGATTCTTACTCATTCTGAGCAGTTTTCCTATGATTATGACATTGCATAGGAGAAGAATAAGGAACGGACCAAAAACGAAAAATATTAAATTTCCCGTTGGTTTATAATTATCTTCATACCACTTACCAAATGCGTCGCTTGGTTCACATGGGTAATGCCACCAGTCGTCAATAATATCAAACGACGTTAGTTGAGGCAAATATTCAATAATACATACAACAAATATGGCAATGAGTGCCAACTTCAACCGATTACGACTCAAATAGACATGCGCTAGTAGCGGATGCATTATACACATATACCTTTCCACCGTTACCAACACCACAACCCACATTTCGTAATGCTGCAGTACCATAATAACATATATTCCTAGCTTACAACCCCAAGTGTTTTCAGCCCAAATGACATCAGCCTCATGGTATACTTGATAACCAATGTATTCGACGAAAAGTGATATCATATTGAGGTTGTCGACAATGGCTAGCCAGCAGATCATCATTGGGTATTTTCTTTTCTGGTCTCCGGCGACAAAAAGTGTGAGAATATTGGTGGTGACGCCAATGAAAAGGATGATTGGTATGATGTAGTAGAATATCTGCAAAGCAAAAAAATATGCATGTTTATATAAGAGATCAACGCCCTAAATAAACACAATTTAACAAAAACATAAGGCTACTGTAATGAATACTTGTTCACATAACCTATTCGAAAACCAGTATTATATCGAACAAATGATATATTAAATAACATGTTCTTTTCTAAATTATGTCAAAAACATATATTGACACTTTTTTAAATATTCATTTATTTTTATATAAGCTGATTAAATACTGAACGGAGACTTTAGTGTGATTTTGAGTCTACATATGTAAACACCTGATTATCCACTTACGGCGTCATTGATGTTTCTTATTCGTTTCCCGTCGGCAGTAAGTGGCCCATAATCATAATCATAGTAATCCTCATTAGAAGACTCATTGCTGGTTTCAAATTCAGATGTCGTATTAATATCTACATCAATACTCTCTACCATGGGATCACTTGTAGACACCATGTCGCGTTCATCCTTTTGTGTACTCATGAAATACATGTCAAAGTTCACAGCTGTACTTTGCCTCATGATATCACTTGTAGCATTAAAGGCGTTGTGGTTCATATGCAAGTACATAAACATGTTATGTATGGATGTCATTACAGTTTCTACATTTTAAAATATTGACTTGCATGGTCATTACTTCGGACATTATTTATATTTTTCATTGTACTGATTGTAATTGGTGTGATACGTGTAAATTTTAATGTAACAATAGTGTTTTAAAAATATTTAATTTTAAATAGTCTTACCAGAGTCTTTGATATATAAAGAAGTCTACATATAAAACGCATACATTTATATGAAAATATATGAACGATGTATCCAATACAACACAAAATTATTTATAACTTTAAACATATTTTGTCGACTGATATGAATTGATAACTTGGCCTTACATTAAAATTTCAAAATGGTAAGTCATACCGTGAATTTCTAGTGGGCAATATAGTATCCACAAAAATCACATATACTGCATTTTTTCAATCCATGGTTCAAATTATATATGTGGATATTTAGAGAGATATTTGGTTATCATCCTGAATTAAGTTGATAAGAATAACCCAACGAACGTTTTTGCATATGAGATGTGACTAATTGAGCAAAAAGTGTAACGCATAAAAAAGCTATGTCCGTGATGTGTCACAAAAAACCAACTAACTGAAGCTAAACTAAATATGAAATATGAATTGACATATACGTCATATACAACATTTTCGACCATAAAAGACAACTAACAAAACATGTGTTTGCATTGTAATCATCGGGTGTTTCTGTGTTCAAGGTTCAATACACTCATATATTTAAGTGACACGAGAAAAGGTATATGACACGGACAAGGTGACATACACAATTTGGATTTGATAACCTAGCCATATATAATGCTTATTGCGTAATAGAAATGGCACAAACGATTTGGCATCTTGTCTTGTAAACATCACTTGCTGTAGTTATAAATAAAAACAATAATCTTTGCTTTTAGGCACAATAAGATACATACATGACAAGATTAGTGACGAATTAAAAAAAAACATTTACTAAATACCTATGAGTTTTTATTGCAAACGTCATTATACTTGATATAGAGTTATATGATTGAATTAAAAAAACATGACCTTTGATTAATAAACAGTGTCAACATGTTCAAAAAAAACTGGCACAAACAACCATTTAACTTTTCATAGCATGTGACATGTTTTTAATATGATGTACTGCAAACAATTTAATTATTAAACATTAAAGAATAGTTAACACCAAAATCTAAATTTAAAACAAATACAAAAAATTGCCTATTTATTGAGACTATGCCTCGTTTCTAGTAAATCAGTATAGTTTCGTAATGACAAATTAATAACAAAATGATATTCATTATGATTCCTTGCCACTAAAAATGTCAGGTTTGCATAATAACTTTTATCGTTATAGTTGTGTGGTATTTCGTCATATTCTAAATCTACATACTAATTAAAGCCAAACAATTTTCATACAAAGTCGAACATCTTAGAACAAATACCCGTCCTCACCACCTTCCAATTAGCGCAAAACTTAAACTCTAAATGTTTAACGCGTGTGTTTATGTATTTGTCGTTTAATGTAAATTTCCTTGCTGTTAAAGGTTAGAAATGCACGCGAGAACAGGGGAAAATACATGCGAGTAATACTTACAGAATCGTTGAAACCCCTAATGCGATGTCTTCAATCATCATACTATTATGAATAGTTGTACGGAGATGTATAAATAGCAACAACTACAGTTCACTGTTCCTTGGATTCTATAGTAGCATGTGTATCTTCTTGATCCGTAAGTGTGCTCATTGTCTTGTTTTAAGATGCAATGTCGTATTATATGATTTTCTTGAAATTCGATTGGTAGCTTTGAGGTTGCGATTGACAACAGTACAGATGTAAAACAACTATATCAAAGCCGCTGATATTATTATTTTTCAATATTATCCTTGATATTCTAAGTTGAATTAAATCAGTTAAACCGATGCCAACCTTTCTTCTTTTATTTCAATAAGAAGTCTTTCATTTGCAATAGTTACACAACTTGAAACGCGTTTAAATTCCTATTAATCATGATTTCTTTGAAAGATATACCTTTTTAGTCACACAATACAGTCTGAATTAATAATGTAATTACATGATGCCGTTCCAAATGAATGCATTGTTGCTTTCAGCCAACTACCAAAACATTAACATTGGTAGGTTGTTGTTTAACAAGCGATTTTACTAACACAATCAAAAATAATTATTGTCAACGATAAAAATGTATAAGTATGTGTTGTGTATTGTGTAATAGTATTGACTATTCATTTATAGGTTATAAATACTTTATGATGCAATGTATGTATTTTATGATAAAATCACCATATTACGTAACCCTCTGCAAATACACATAATGATTCTGTAAAGTCTAATAACATAATGCCCAAATATTAGTTACTGTTATGGCAATGCTCTAGATTTCCCAGGAAATGACAAAGACAGGTAGCATAGTCAATAATAACCTCTTAGAAGAATAGGATAGATTATGATATACTGTTTCTTGGAATTATACCCAGGTAGTATATGTAAGTTTTCCGAAATCATATTTCATATCATTATATTCATGTTTATATTTTCAAACACATTGATGGCTAAGATCATTCTTTTTTTTTGTTTTTGGAAGTTTTTATTGGCATTTTTTTAAACCATACAAGTTACAATACACAAAAAAATACAGATTACATTACAAAACAAAATACAGGACACGACAATACAATACAATATGCTGCAGATTCCATATATAATGATAAATATATTCTCATATTTCTGAATATATTTTACATTCACAACATTTATTACTCATATAAATGTTTATAATTGGACCATTTCTTAACAAACTTAGTATCACTTAAGCATCTCTTTTCTTGCAAAATCCTATATTTCAGGTTACTTTTGTATGTACACATATTAAATTCTTCACTATAGAACCTGGTTTTCCATATAAAAAACTTAGTGAAAAGAAGTATATGATCTAGAGGTGCATTATTACTTCCTAACAAATATTCAATAGTGCTATCAATTTTGTAAGACTCATTTTCATTTGATACATATACTAAACAGTTTTCAAGCCAGTCCTTTGATTTTGGACATTCCCATAAACAATGCAATAGAGTGTCTTTCTCGTTACAATATTGACATTTCT